>PVKE010004179.1:0-66360 GCA_004027555.1 Craseonycteris thonglongyai
GGACGGCTCAGCGGGTTGAGCGCTCGCTTTGAGGCCATGAGGACCGAGGATCGAATCCCGGCTCCGGCCCAGGCAGGACCCACGTGCTGAACTGGGGAGTTCCCACAGTTCGGTTCTCTAACTGTCTCTGTCTCTGTCTCTCTCTCTATCTGTCAAAAAGTAAAATAGAAATAACTATGCACTGAAGACAAAAAAAAAACAAAAAACAAAAAAAAAAAAAAACAACAGAACAAAACAGAAACAAAAATCGACTCTTATTACCTTGAGGGGGTTGAGGATGCATTTTTATGTTTTCTTGTATTTAAAGAAAATCAGGACAAATTAATTTATAGCTCTTAACCATTTGGTCTACTCTGTCAAGTGTTCTCTAACTTTCTCTCCTGTTCTGTTTTCCTGGGACTATCTTTTCCTGTGAGAGATTAGCTCCCATCCAAACATCATTCACTGTCTCTGTTGATCTTTTTCAGTCAAGAAGAATTAATAGGGTCCAGCAGAAGTAACACCCTTTTTAAGTAGTATGTGTGATATTGTTACAGAATTATGCGCTTACTATTATTGTAGTAAAAGATTTGGTATAGATTACCAGGTCATTAAAAGGGGGCTTTACTGCTGCTGGACCCTGTATTTTGGTTATTGGTGATGTTGAATTTGCCAGCAAGCAGTTTCATTGGTAAAAAGCAGATATTGGAGAGACTACCAGAATCCGTCAGTCCCAGATTCTAGACTCTTAAAATTGTCACTTTAGCTCTCTGCTACATCTCTTTTATCTGTCTTTTACTGTAAGATAACGTAAGCATTGGCTATTCACTGTTTATATTAACCACAGGAATGCTTTCCTTGAGGAATTTCTAAGTATTGCAGTATTGACAAAGTAGGCGAGTTCTGCTATGTCTAACCTCTGATCTAGAAAAACATCACTGAGTAAATCATTACAGATAGGGTTGTGAAATAACACATCATTCTTAAACTATGGCTTTCCAAGTTTTTATGAATATTATCCTTTTACCACACCCTTAAGAATTAGGCATTGAACTGGGGCAGGAAAAATATAGTGGTCAAGGTCACACAGACCATTTCGCACCAAGGAGAGAAACTCAGATCTAGCCCAGGTAGCTGGAAGTCAAGTTTTCCTCTTCCTACAGCTATTCCTCCCCTTTACCAGTCCTTGGGATCTTACTGCTCGTTAGTGGTGGTGGTGAAGTGTTTCTGATTAACAAATAATTCACTCAATTATTACAGAGTCCTGTTGAACAGAAGAAATGTGAAGGCAAACAAGCAATTTCAAAATATGTAATGAGTTACTGTTTTTATAAAGATCTTACATGCTCAGGTGTAAAAAACATACTATGAGACCGACTATAATCACTGAACTAAAACATAGTGCTTCTGCTTAGGTCAGATTGAGTGAATGGTCTACAGGACAGAACCTCTCCTCTCTGCTTTTCCTTCTTCATGCCTGAGAGGATTCTAAATCAGAACAAATTCTATATGTAGGGTCTGTTAAAGGCCTAATGCTGTTGGAAATATTGAGTAACTAAAAGCAATAATAAAGACTAGCTGTTTAAATGTCAAGCAAAACTGGCTAGTACCCGTTCTTTTTTAAACATGAAAAAATAGTAATAGGGATGCTGGGATAACTCAACAGGTTAAGTGCTTGTCTTGCTAATGTGAGGTCCAGAGATCAAATCCCGGCCCAGGCCCATGCAGACCCACATAATGAACTGCCATGCAACTGATAACCACCAGGATGGCAACAAAGGTTCTCGCCTCCCATGAGGGAGGTCCCCAGTACTGTTCCTTCCTGCACAGCCCCACATCCACCCGTGTGGAATGAAACTATGTCACAACTAAGGATGTACAACTATGGAGACTGCTCTGGGTCTGTCTGTCTGTCTGTCTGTCTCTCCTCTCTCTCTCTCTCTCTCTCTCTCTCTCTCTCTCTGTGTCTCTCCCCCCTTCCCTCCCTCCCTCCCTCAAAAACAGTAAATCTTTAAAAACAAAACAAAACAAAAAAAATAGTAATAGAATTAAACTACAGCAAGTTGAGGTTAATTTTTTTAATTATTCAAATATGAAATTAAAATTCATCTAAACATAGGTTCTATTGAGAAAATGCTAGAGAAAATCAAGCAAGGTAAGCTGGAGGACTTAGAGGCACAGTCAAAAGAGATTTTATTACTATAGTTATAAAGTTATCTATTACAACAGGGCCATTTAATGACACCCGGACAAAGGTTGGTATTACTTAGTGCTACCTTCTGCCAGCAGTACTAGCAAGAAATGTGAAGGGTAATTTAACTATAGTCTATGTACAAGCCGATTATATCGTCCCACCGCATTTTTCGCCTGAGATGCAAAAGCCGATATATCAGCCCATCGCACTAAAAGGGTTAATGTAAAGGTTTTCCGATCCAAGTGAAGCTGCCGGTGGGCTTGCGCCTGTGTGTCCAGTTACCTCCAGACACTCAGGTTCAGAATCTTAAAAATACCCCAACTCAGTGTGTTCAGAGCAGAACTCATCGGATACGTATACATCCCCAACAATCATCAGCCAACAGCTTCATTGCCTGTGTTCCTATCTCAGTAAATGGTGCTGCCCAGAAAGAAATCTGGGAAGCAGCCTTCATGTTCCCTTCCCCGCTCCTCTTTCTTGCTCAGAGAAAAGAGAATCATGAATTGGGGTCCCTACCTACACAGATTACATTTGTTTGAAAAGCTAAGATAAATTAAGTCAGTGAAAGACAAATTATAGAATAAATTACAAGATCCCTTATAACTGCCAATGAATTTTACAAGTCATTATGGCTTAGGATTTCAGAAAAACCTAGTTACTCCAAGTGGAGATCGTTTTGAGGTGGCCAGTGATGTAACTGATAAGCACCCACCTTTGGCTTGCTCTGATGACCTTTGGTTCACCAGTGCATTGTTTCTGATCTTTTTTTTTTAAGGTTTATTGTTTTTGACAGAGACAGAGAGAAGGGGAGGACCCAGAGCAGTCTCCATAGTTGTGCATCATTGGTCTTCAACATGGTTTCATTCCACAAAGGTGGACGGGGGCCGCACAGGGCAGGACCCAGAGTTGGGGTCTCCTGCATGGAAAGCACACCCCCTCGAGCCGGGGGCCAAACCAGGGGGCGAGAACCAAACTGGAGGCCTCCTGGATGGGAAGCACACTCCAGTTCAGCATATGGGTCCACACAGCCTGGAGCCAGGATTCAATCCTGGGTCCCCAGGGCTGCAAAACAAGCGCTTAACCCGCTGAGCCATCCCGGCTTCCCTCTGATCCTTTTTACCAGGAATAAGTATACAAATACTGTATTTTCCGGCGTATAAGACGACCCCCTAATTTTACAGTTAAAACATAGGTTTAGGCCTATATTCGCTGTATAAGACTACCCCCCACTTCCGAGGCTGTAGTCTTATACAGCGAATATAGGCCTAAACCTATGTTTTAACTGTAAAATTAGGGGGTCGTCTTATACGCCTGGTCGTCTTATACGCCGGAAAATACGGTAATTCTTTGTTGATGTCTCTTTCTTTCAAGCAAGATTAACATTGGCAATTTGAGTGTCTTCATCTCCCAAGCTTCCCCAAACCACTGCTGTAAATGTCTCTAAAGGTTGCTGTAGCCTGTCTGCACATCTTTGGCACTGTTTTCCAAATGCTGTACTGCATTGTTCAGGTTAGAGTTCAGTGGGTTCTGATGATGTTTTTTTGTATGCCTTCGTGTGAAAACACCTCCCCTTACCATGATGCTATGAAGTTGTCTGCTCTGTCCTTGGGAATTAGCTGAACTATTAATATAGTGCCATAGTCATTGCTTCAGGGTTGGTTGCATAGAGTTTTGGGAGACCTTGCATTAATTAAGAAAAACTAAAATACTGAAGCACTATTACATTATTGAAACGTGGGATTGCAGCAGATCCAAGTTTTACAACCATAAAGGAAGTTAGATATCACCTGTGGATGAATTTATTACTCAGATTCTTATTGTATGTGAGTATCACTTTAGAACAGGTTTGTCTTACCTGCTGCCCGGGACGGCTTTGAATGAGACCTAACACAGATTCTTAAAACATTGTGAGGGGAAGCTGGGATGGATCAGTGGGTTGAGTGCTCACTTTGCAGAGCTGGGGACCGAGGATCGAATCCCGGCCCCGACCTGTGCGGAACCATGTGCTGAACTGGGAGCTCCCCCAGTTCAGTTCTCTCTCTGTCTCTGTCTCTCTCTGTCTCTCTCTGTCTCTCTGTCAAAAATAAATAAATAAATAAATAATAAATAAAATATTTTTTAAAAAAAAACAAAACATTGTGAGATTCCCCCCCCCCGCCCCCCCAGCACATCGGCTGGTGTTAGTGTATTTTGTATGTAGCCCAAGACAATTCTTCCAACAGAGAAGCCAAAAGTTTGGACACTGCTGCTTTAGGGAAGAGTATTTCCTCAATTTCCTTTAGAGCACTCTGTTCTCTTACTGCGCACACACCTTGGTTTTATTAATCTCCAGGCAATTTTTAATCCCAAACACTAAAGCCTGCTTCTGGAACACAGCCTCCAGCAAGAAGCAGTGTCTCCAAGATTTTCATCTGCTGGTGATGATGGTGCTTCTTGAGTTGGGAAGAATCATTTATCTCTTTAGTTTTTTCTACAATATGATTCTGAGATATTTCTAAGTTGTTCTCATAGACCATTAATGAAGCAGCCATTTTGCCTTTTTTGTGTATTGCTAAAATGCAGTTAGAGTATAACTTTTGATGCATTGAAAAGGCAGTAATATCCCACATATTTGTAATCACATATCAGAAACATCAGAAACACATCCAAGAACCAAAAATGGAGGAATAAAGGCCCCTGAACAGTTGAAGTTTTTGTTAAGAAATCCATGTACTTTACTCATAAAACTATTTCTCAAGCCTTCATTCAGAGCCTATTTTTACTTAAAGTGAGAAGTATTCTTCTACAGGTAAAAGTGGGTCTCATCTATTTGGGAGCCAGTAAGAAGAAAGATTTTCATGAAATACAGACTGCCTCTGTCTTTTGTGTATTTAGGTAGACAGATTTACTTAACTGGGTGGCCCCTGAAACTATCAATATATTTCAGTTTAGAATAATAAAAATAATGTCTAACTTTAATAATAGTGCACATGGTAATGACCCTGAGTCACTAATGTAGAATAAATAATGTTCAGAGGATACAAGTTTTAAGAGACTTCCATCAAAAAAATTTCTTTTAAGATTTATTGTTTTTTTGAAAGAGCGAGAGAGAGACAGAGAGAAGGAGAGCCCAGAGCAGTCTCCATAGTTGTGCATCATCAGTTTTCCACATGGTTTTGTTCCACACAGGTAGGCGGGGGCTGCATAGGGCCAAAACTTAGCTGGGGGCCTCCCGAATGGGAGGCACACCCCCCACGAGCTGGGGGCCTCCCACATGGGAAGCACACCCCAGTTCAGCATATGGGTTCACATGGGCCAAAGCTGAGACTCAATCCTCAGACTCTGGGACTGCAAAGCGAGCACTTAACCTGCTGAGCCATCCCAGCTTCCCCTCCATCAAAAATATTTTTAAAAATTTTAAATATTTGGTAGTTGATACTTGAAGGGAAAACTTTATCTAGAAAATTCTTTTTTTCAGGTTGTGAGAAAATATTATGCATTCCTGACCTCTGAGTTATTTTATTGAAGTATATTTAATGTGATTGGCTGACAATGATGCTAATTTATATTTTTATAAACTTTTTAGGATTTCCTTTGCAGGAATTCTACATGGTAGATGGGGTAGGTACTGTACTAAGATCCCAAATGGTTAAGTGTTTTGGCCAAGGTCACACAATTAGTAAGTGACAGACTGACTACACTCCACTGTCTCACAGTACTATATATATATTCTGTAACACATACAGGCACACCTCGTTTTATGGCACCTCACTTTATTGTACTTCACAGACAGGGTGTTTTTTTTTACAAGTTGAAGACAAGACCTTTCACCATCAGAAAGGTTAGGACTCACTGTATTGTGATGCCAGCTTTATTGTGGTGCTCTGAACCCACAGTATTCCAAGGTATGCCTATATTATGCTATTGGTACCACTTGATGGACACAAGGTTCCTTCTGGGAGGGGTCATTCAGTAGGGCCTCCTGACTTCTCGAGCTGCAAAATATGCAGCTTCATGTGGCGCTTATCAAGCTCCTTTGTACATCTCATTGAGTCCTGGCGTTGGAAGTGACTGAACAGTTGCTCACCTAAGGGTGTCACTGGTGTGTCCCCTCTTCTGAGGAAAGGAAATAGCATTTGCCATTCTCCCACAGCGGTGCTAACTTTTTCCTGTTGGCCTTCTAGATGTTGCCTTTTAAAAAACATTTTTCTGAAGGACAGCTTACAGACAGAAAAATACACATATCAGAAGTGTACTGCTCAATGAGTTGCTTTTGGTCTTTTCTTCTTTTTATTAGATTTTTGCCCCATTGCCAGAGTACTTTAAAGTTCACCATCCTCTGCATCTGTTAAAATACTTCTGTAATAATTATTTTTCTTGATTCACTCACAATTCAGTGATCGGTTTTAAGTTTGAGATAGACGTTTTCTAAGACAGGTCTATCTAATCTGTAGCCTAATGTAGGCCCTTTCATATATCCATGGCACTGCTGGATCTAACTGCTCTCATGCTAGTTGTGAAATTAATGCAGTATAACCTTTTCTCTTATAAAGTTCTTTAACAACAGATTTCACTAACAGTTTCTTGGTTTTATTTTTTCTATTTAGACGTTTCAGCAACTTTATTCACCACTTGGTCTTTAAAATCTCTCTGTGTCAGGAGCAGAGAAACTAAAACTGAACACCTTTTTTCTTGTGCTTTGTATACATTATCTACTATCTCACAACAGTTCTTTGAAATGTTGATACTAAAATCCAGCTTACAGATGAGAAAACCAAGGTTCAGAGAGATTAAATAATTTGCCTCAGATTTTGTAGATAGTAAATGTCAGAACAGGAAGTAGAATATAGGTTTTTCATATTCCACACATAATCTGTGCTCTTTCCTCTAAAACACACCAACTGCTTCAGAGGCTGGAGGAGGGCTGAGAGATAGGAGGCTGATACAAGCTGTCTGGGTTAAACCTTCCCATAAGTCCCCTCATGGCTGGGAGATAAAGTCACATATTGAAGACAAGAAGAATTAGCTGGAAGATACTATCAGACAACATCTGTTCAACACACATTTATTGAGCTGCCCTCAGTGCTCTTCCTTGTTACATAGTCAGATAATAGTCCCCCAAGCAATTATAATCCAGAGAGAGAGAGAGAGAGAGTAAGAAGTTGTAAAAAAAAAAAAGGTCCAAAAAAATTGAAACACTCCATGGACTTAGTAAAGCCCCGACATCCAGAAACAAAAAGCAGCTCTTAAAAACACTTGGCTATCTTAGCAGGAAGTCTCTTTAGCCTGTCTTGAATCTATTAGCATCCTTTCCCGCCACCCCCACTGTCCAGGTTAAACCCTAGGAGTTGTGCTGGATAATTTACTGGAAATGGTTGAGAAGTATTCTTTAATGTCAAATGACTTCCTTTGGGTTACTGCAAAATGTTTATTGAAGGTCTAAGACAAACTTGTTCAACCTGTGGACCGTGGACCACATGTGTCCCAGGACAGCTTTGAATGCGGCCCAACACAAATTCATAAGCTCTGTCAAAACATTATTAGATATTTTTGCAAGGTTTGTTTGTTTGTTTTTAAGCTTATCAACTATCGTAGAGTTAGTGTATTTTATGTGTGGCCCAAGACAGTTTTTCCAATGTGGTTCAGGGAAGCCAAAAGATTGGACATCCCTGGGCTAAGAGAATGTAACAGGTGGGGCTTGACTGGAAACATGACACTACTACAACCTTGCACTGCCTTCCAGGTTACAATGCTATTTCCTGTCTCTTTCCTTACTTAGAGCCTAGGTTTCAGAAATTGCTTGTCATTCCATTTTTCAATGTGTCTGAAATGTGCAATTCCATGCCCCAGGAAAGGGGTAGAAAAATTTCCATCTCCCTGTTTGCAGAATTACACTGTCCAGCCAATTGGTCATACTGAGAAACCATGTTAAAGCTATACTTTCTCTAAATCAGGGGTCTCCAAACTTTTCAGCCCTCAGGCCGCATTAACTATCAAACAGCAGTTTGGGGGCTGACTACACACTCGAGGTCCAAATAAAAAAGAATCAAAACATAGATGTTGTTTTTAATTATTTAATTAATATTATTTTATTCAGATAAAAAGATCTCCACGGGCCAGATGAGAGGGCCGGCCCGCAGGCCGTAGTTTGGAGACCCCTGCTCTAAATAGTTCTAAACCAAGATTTATAATACAGTGTCTGAATTTTTGTCAGTGTTATGGACTTGTAAGCCAATGATTATTTAATAGGAATACCTAGGTTAAAACGAAACTATATGTTGACCAACTGGAGTTAATAATGTGGGCAAAATTTCATTGTTTTGAAAAAAAAATGTTTTTTGTATTCCTTTTCTATAAGATAAAATTATTTTGAATGATGACTTTAAAAATATGAAGGACGTTATTACTAAAAATTGAGACTATGACAACCTTACAGTTTAATTAGGCAAATACTCATTTATTGACTTAAAAGCATATAGGCATTTAGAAGCAGTTTTGGCCAGAGCGTCCACTCTCTTTACAACATGAGTAACGCCTGGTAAATTTCATAATATAAAAGTAATTGTTTGGAAAATGGCCATACTAATTCCTTCTTTCTCTTTGTCTGTCTAGTGAGAACTCAACAGAGGGAATAGCAGTAGATTCTAACAATCAATCGAAGTCCCCCCTGGAGAAGTTTATGGTTAAACTGTGCACTCATCATCAGAAGCAGTTCATTCGTGTTCTGAGCGATCTGTACACTGAGTCTCAGCCAGGCACCGAGGACCTGCGACCTTCTGCTTCTGGAGCAATGGATTCATCCACTTGCAATGCTGGTTGTGCACAGCGAGGCACCAAACATAAGGAAAATGATGCTATGGGTCTCAATATGAAGTCTCCTCCTCCTGTAGATTTGTTAGACTCATCAGGCTCTCACAGCCCTCTACACTTGGCAGAAAAGGCTCTAAAGGAGCCTTTTTCCGAGACAAACTCTATAAATGAAAGAGAGAATCCTTTGACTGTTGTCCAGAAAGATTCCTCTGAATTGCCAACCACTAAACCCGATTCTGGAAGTTCAATGGATAGTTCTACTCTGGGATACCTCACTGCATCTAATTCTTCCTCGTTCAACTTCCACCACATCTCTAAGTGCTTGGAGGGGCAAACCACTGGACAGGAGCAAGACACAAATGTGAAAACATGTGAGGATGCTAAAGATCATATGCAGAGTTCAGCTTTAGTAGAAAGTCTAATTGCAGTAAAAGTGGCAGCTGAGAATAATGAAGAGAGCAACAGCTATATTGTTTCTCAAAGAAATTCATTCAAAGCTTTATCAGAAGAGACTTGGGACTCAGGGTTTGTGGGGAATTTACCTAGAACTGCTGACAAAGAGAATACTTTACAGTGTAGCTCAAAAACACCTTTGTGCCAGGATTTAGAGGCAAGTGAACAAGATTCAAGGCCAAAGCAAGAGAACAACCATCTTCACTCACTAGGAAGAAATAAGGTGGGTTACCATTTACATCCTGGTGACAAGGGCCAGTTTGATCATTCCAGAGATGGTTGGTTAGTCCCTAGCCCTGTGCCTGCTGTACACAAAACATCTAATGGACATTCACGAACCAAGATGTTACCAACCTCCATTAAGACAGCTCGGAAAAGTAAAAGGGCATCAGGGCTGAGGATAAACGATTATGATAACCAATGTGATGTCGTTTATATCAGCCAGCCAATAACAGAATGCCACTTTGAGAATCAAAGATCAGTGTTATCGTCTCGGAAAACAGCCAGAAAGAGCACTCGAGGATACTTTTTCAATGGTGATTGTTGTGAGCTACCAACTGTTCGCACACTGGCCAGAAATTTATACTCCCAGGAAAAAGCAAGCTGCTCACCATTGGCATTAGAGACAGTGGTCACTCCCAAGCAGACCCTTATAGTCTCAGCCCTGAAACCTACAGTAGATGTGGAACTTCCCCAAGAAGCAAACTCCGAAGAGCCTGCTAAAGAAATAACCTCCCTCAAGGAAGGAGACAAAGATGCTTCATCTGAAAAGGAATCTCAAGAGCCTGAGGTTTGCCCTGTGGTGAGCAAACTAAATCCAAGCTGCTCCCCTCAGTCAGAGGAGCCGGCAGCCTCCTCCAGCCTGGTCTGGCCGCTCCCTGTTCACCTTCCTGAAGAGGACAAACCCGGAGATGGCTCCATGGCCTCAGCTCCCACAGCAAGTGAGATACCTTCTCCTGAACCAGACCAACAACCAGTTGAGCCGCTGGATACAAAGGAGATGAGTGAACCCCAAGACTGTCACCTGGTTCCCTCTCCTGAGTGCATTGCTGAGGGAGGCAGTGGAGATGTTGTTTGTAGGCCTCGTTCTCCTGAAACAGTCAGTAGAGCAGAAAGTCCTCTGTGCTCAGAAAATCCATGTTCCCCAGTAGGTGTTGAGCCTCCCAGGAGCCCGGGAAAGACTGAGAACAACCAGGGCATCAGTGCTGAGGCTGAGACTGAAGACACTCAGGAGCCAGATTCTGACCCGCTCTTGAAGGAAAGCAGCACTTTTACTAAGGAAAACCCCAGTGAAATTGAGGAAAGTGAAGCAGCAGGTGCAACAAAACTAGAAGGAGAGGGCAATGATGTAACATATCCTTCAGAAAAAGATATGTGCGAGCAAAACATTGAATCACCTGAAGAGAACTTGGACAAGAAGAAAAAAGGTAAAAAGTTCCCTGAGGCCTCTGATAGGTGCCTAAGAAGTCAACTTTTAGATTCTTCCTCTGCCGATAGGTGCCTAAGAAATCAAAGTTCAGATGCTTCCTCTTCTTGTCCTGAGATCAAGGTTTCTAAAAATCCTGGTACAAAACGTTCTAAAAAAGAAGGGTGCTCTGGTAGGACAACACCTGAGGGCTTTCTGGTGGACAGTCTCCATACAGCAGCTCTGGAGGGCACTGAAAACCCAAAAGTCCAGGAAAATGCCTCTGAGGAGGATGCTGAGCAGGAAGGTGAAAGATGTGGGATCGTCACCAAGCAGACTTTTAAAAACATGCTGGCAAAGGAGGTCAAAGGGGAAGAAAGTGATCTTTTTCCCAGCAGTAATCCCATAGGCACAGTTGGCCAGCCCCTACCTGGAGAGAAACTGGAAATCTATGTCCAATCTAAGTTAGGTGAGAAAAATGCCCATGACCCCTTAGAAAGTGTTCCTTGTACTTTCCCAGAACAATTAGAAGAGAAGCCAGAGCCTATTCCTGCACAAGATGTGGAGGAGGTTGTAAATGAAGAAGACAGTGAAAACACCCAGCTGAAAGATGATGATAGTGATTTACCATCCGGCACACTGAGGCTATCGAGCAGTGGAAGCAACGATGCTTCCAGGCCCCCAAAATGGGTACCACGGCTCACAAGACTGACCTCTACCTACAACCTAAGACATGCTCATTCTCCAGACTCCTTGGATGCTACAAAAGTGACTTCAGAAAAGGAAGCAGCACAAGCAAACCCAACCCCAAAGGATGGTGAAGCGTCAGAGAGTGGAGATCCCTTAGATGAGAGTGATGTGGACGCAGTGGCCGGTGACCAACCAAAGTTTGTGGAATGGTGTGCTGAGGAGGAGAGCCAAGAGCTCATTGCCAACTTCAATGCCCACTACATGAAAGTGCAGAAGGGCTGGATACAGTTGGAGAAGGAAGCCCAGCCAACCCCAAGAGCAAGGAACAAGGCGGATAAACTGAAGGAGATTTGGAAAAGCAAGAAAAGGTCACGGAAATGTAGGGGTTCATTGGAGGCTCAAAAGTTTTCTCCTGTTCAGATGCTGTTTATGACAAGCTTTAAATTGTCTAGTGTTTGTAAATGGTTCTTAGAGACAACTGAAACCCGGTCTCTGGTCATCGTAAAGAAGCTCAATACGCGGCTTCCAGGAGACATCCCCCCTGTCAAGCATTCTCTTCAGAAGTACTCTCCTTCCAGCCTGTATCCCAGCTCACTGCAGGCTGAACGCTTGAAGAAACACTTGAAGAAGTTTCCGGGAGCTACTCCTGCTAGGAACAACTGGAAGACACACAAGCTCTGGGCTAAATTTCGAGAGAATTCTGACCGAGTGGAGCCAGAGGACGGCAGTGATGTCAGCCTAGGCCCCAATTCTGAAGACAGCATGGAGGACGTCAAGGAAGGTAGAAATAGCCATCCTCCCACAAGCTCACCTACTCCAGCCAGTACCCGGATCCTTAGAAAATATTCCAATATTCGAGGAAAGCTCAGAGCCCAGCAACGCTTGATCAAGAATGAGAAAATAGAAAGCCCACTTGGCCTAGCTGTGGAAGGTAAACCGAGTTGTAAAAGTGTATGCATCAACCCTCTGATGTCCCCCAAGCTTGCCCTGCAAGTGGATGCCAATGGGTTTCCCATTAAGCCCAGGAGTACTGATGGAATGAAGGGAAGAAAGGGGAAGCAGATGTCTGAAATTTTGCCGAAAGAAGTTCAGAATAAACGCCGGAGAACCGAAGGTGGTAGCACTCAGGACAGGAAGGACAAGGGGCCTGCAATGAAAGCCAGCAAAGAAAAGCTTATGGATGGATCCACCAAAACCCCTGCTGCCAAGAAGCCAGGTGCAAGGGACAGAGGCAGCCAGCTGCCCAGAAAGACATCTTTGAAAGAGAATAAAGTGAAGATCCCTCTAAAGTCCTCTGGGAAGAGCTGCCCTCCCTCCAGGAAAGAAAAGGAAAATACAAACAAAAGACCTACCCAGCCGGTGGCCTCTGACACAGTGAGGAAACCTGCAAAGCAAAAAGGGGCAGGCGAATCCTCTTCAAGGCCACAGAAAGCCGCAAACAGGAAGCAGAGCAGTGGAAAGGCTCGGGCCAGACCCTTGTCGAAAACCCAGGGGAACAGTGCCGCGCAGAGAAAGCGAAAGCTGAAGGCGAGGCTGGACTCTTCCCACAGCAAACGCAGGCGGCTGGACGCAAAGTGATTGGAAGGGTTGTAGCCAAGAGTAAAACAGTTCTGTAAAAGTAACCCTTTATTTTGCATTAACTAAATCTGCTTTTATAAGCTTATCAAGCCTTTCAAATCTGCAGTTACTAGAGAACACCACAATTTAAGATGTCAGGAAATATGTCTCAGATGGAGAAGGGAACTTGCAGTCTATCTGAGGCTAAGTAAGGGAAGTTATATATTATATTCTGGTTGTTCCTTGGGTTTTAAACTTGGAACCAAGCAATTTTAGTGTTTAAAAGTACAGTGCCTTATTTATCCTTTTTGTTCTTAAACTTACAAAAGCTAAAAAGCTGATCTATGTGATTAAAGGCTTGTATTTTATACTTGATGCACAAGCACTTGTACTGTAGCTGAGAAGACCACCACCATGCACACAGAAGTAGCTTTCCAGCAGCCCCTGCAGGGTCTGCGCATGAACGATGCTCCTCCTTGCCAGCCCCAGCAGCGAACTTCCCTCTCTGTCTTGTTGATTTGTTTAGATGATATCTGAAAGCTAAACCAAATCATTTTTATGGTATGTGGATAATGCGGAGGGAATTTATAATTATTGTAAAAATTTAATATTTCTGTTACCCCTTTTTCAAATATCATATTCATTGTTGGTCACTCCTCCTACCGTTAGTCTTTTGTCATTTGGAAAAAATGGATTCTAAATTATATGCCCATGGGACAAAACATGTGTCACCAGGTGTGAATATTGGTTTATGACCTAAAAATTATTAGCATTACTGATTCTTACCATCCTTTCCATTTTTGACCTTGCAAGCTTGCTAGCACTGTAACAAGGTTTTCATCCTACTCTGAAGGAAAAAAAATATCTAGGACATTATTTTTCCTCTTGTAGCTGTAATTTGACAGGATGAGAGTGACTCTTCTAATTTATTTTTCTTACCCTGAGTACTTCCATGTTCAAAGAAAGCCAAAATGCTAGTTCCATTAATAGAAAAGTTTAAAAGTGTATGTGTGCATGTGTGTTTGGGTGCATTTGCCTACGGCTATCAGCCATAAATGTTTCCCAAGCCCAGTTCTACAGTAAAATTTTTTCTTCCCCATGCATTGTGCTAGCGGGTTCATGAGCTGGGTAATTAGCACAAGCCAGATGGTTTAAATGTAGTGCAGGGTCTCTATGAGCATCCTGCACACTACTTTGGCTTCATACTCAGAAAGGCCAGGACAGCACAGAGTTGTGTGAAGATCACAGCAACCTTGCAGCTGGGGAAGCAGCTCTAACATCATAGTGGGCCCACACGCCTCACACCCAGAGCTGATGTACGTGTTTAGAGTGGATGCCCGTTCTGATTGGTTACCACCATCCTCAGAGTTCATGCTTGTAATGTCACTCCTGCCTCCGCCACGTCCGGCTCTATGCCATGGCTCAAAAGCGAGAGCTGCAGGATTTGTAATTGATAATGTTTGCCTTTCCCGAGTGAAGCCTGAGACGAGTGCTTTGGCTTTACCTTGGTGCCTATAACATTGCTCCATTCTAATACATTGTGTACTTGGACATTTCCTTTGTGCCATCCTACCAAAAAGGCTCGGTTATTAAAGTCTCAGCCAGCTTCTCTGACATGCTCTGTCACCAAAATAGTCTTGTATGGACAGCTGCTACTGTGTCCTTTCTATTAAAAATTGTTCCATTTAGATTGTTTCAGATCAATTTAGTTAAACCCAGATGGACTTGTTTTCATGCATTCGTTCATTTAATTCATGATAAAACAGGCCTTCTACCCATTCTGTAAAAGGTTTGCTGTTTATATACAGTGAAAACTTATGATGATTGGATAGGACTGGAGAAAAGCATTTGATTTATTTGAAATTGAGAATTGTATTGGATTTCATAGATAGTGAAGCTTACTGTCTTCAATGAAGCTTTGATTTTTCCCTTCCTAATGTCTCCTCTATCCTGCCAGTCCCTTTATTTCTTTGTAATACCTTTGACTGCACCCATTCAAGAGCTACCTACGTTAATGAAACTGCTGAGCATGTATGTTGGTAACCCTTTCTCAGCATTAAGTTGCACAGAAGCATTAATATGTTTTGAATAGGTTCATTTACTGTTTAAAAAGTGGTTTTTTAAAAAAAAAACTTTTCACATAGTCGTCACTGGATATTGTTTTTGTGGTGACTTAAACAGCTGAGGTTTGCCGATGTCAGGCATGCAGATTCCTGTACATGCGTTCAAGGTGCCCCTTGGCTGCACATAGACTGCCTTGTGAGAGTGCTTGCTTGCATTAGGTTAGGGAGGGGTGTGAGGCAGTAAGTGGGGGGACTTTCCCAGCTCCAGGTTTATAATTCATTCCATTACTTTTCTGAGTTCTTTTTCATTTGTAAAAGCTTACTTCAAGATAATAGCCATCTCTCCCGAATTTGAGAGAGTATTTGAGGAAAGTTATCAGCGTATATGCATTTCTTTCATATTCCTAACAATGCAATGGATCGTCTTTAAGATCAACTTGTACTTTATAGTAGTGACTACATTTAAATAGACCAGGATGCTACATAATTAGGAGATTAAAAGTTTAGAATTATTTTTGTATTTGTTGAATCTCATTTTTGCTGGTTCAGTTAATTTTGCTAATAGAAGAAAGAAAAAGAAAAAAAAAAAAAACTCAAGGGCCAACTCTGGAAGGCCCTTTTACACTTATAGCAAATGCTGTCACCCAGATACTTACAAGCCCAGGCCTGGTACTGACTCAGCTCTCCCTTTGTGTTCCCTCCCTTGCAAAGACTTCCTTCCTATAGCCATCTTCCCAGTATGGCTTGCCACCAGAAGCAAAAGCAGTCTGTCCCACATTCTAGATTCTAAATTAAAAAGAAATTCTACTCCTGGGCACGTGCTCAGTGAAGGGACTGTCTGGGTGTTGGAGCGGAGTTGCTGACCAGAGAACGCTGGTGTTATTATCTCTGAGCTTCTTGGGGTGCTGGAAGATGCCTAGGGAGCAGTCACTGAAGCTCTCCCATAGCTCCTCAGAACTGGACCCTCTTCCGGAGACCCATGAGGCTCCCTGGGCTTGGGAAGACCGCATGGAGACTGCTCCCACTCAGGTCCGGAGCTTCACCCTGGCACTTCCTCAGACATGTAGCAGTCTTGCAGCCCAGAAGGAAGGCCAGGAACCTGTGTTCTGCTCTGGAGGCTTACTACTTAGAAATGTTACCAGCACCCGTGACTCTGCAATTGCTAGCGCCTTGTGTCCCTGAGGCAGACCACTTCTGTTGTGTTGGTTTTCCATTAAGAACTGCATAAGCCTTATCTAAAACAATAACCTGGGGCTGTGGATTTCGTGCCTCATTGTTCCTGTAGCAGTCTGGATAGAAGAGGTGAAGGCTAATGTGTTGCTTCTAGTGGAATCCTTCTGCCCAGGTGAATTTCTCACTGTCCAGATAAGTCATCAGAAAACTTTCAGACAGTTACTTAGAATTAAAGTTTGGTCTCTTTCCAGCTTTGTGATGGATTCTGTGTTGAGAGCAGAAGCTGTCACTCTTCATTCATGGGCAGCATTCCTGCTTATCAGTGGACCTTAGAGCCAAGTAGGAAATGATGACATGCTATGTGATGCAAGCTGGAGAGGCTGTAGTGTCACCATCAGCACATCTGATGTCTTGTCATCGAAACTGGGACTGGCCTGGCATTTCTCAGGTGCCTGCCCAAGGAGCCACACATAGTCCTCTTGGTTCTAGGTCAGCCCGTACAGGCTCTTTTGGCTTAGAAATGATCTATCAATGGTCTGCAGATTGTGGGCTGGTTGCTCTTTTTAAATAAAAGTTTATTGGAATAAAGCTATGCTTATTTGTTTATGGATTGTCTGAGGCTGCTTTTTAGCAGAGTTGAGTAGCTACAACAGAGACTATCTGACCCACAAAGCCTAAAGCATTTACTGCCTGGACCTTTAAGGAAAAGTTTGTTGACCCTTGCTTGAGAAAGCAATCCTTTTACAGGAGCAGATCTTCCCTGGTGTATCTTCTCCTTGCCTTTCTTCTGCCTCTTTTCCTCTCTGTCCTCTTCTTATTTCCTATTTATCTTACCTCAGTTTTGTTCTTTTACCTTTCTTTATGTCTTCTTGCTACAAAAGAGACATGTGCTACTGGTACAGCACATCAAGTACTGTCTCGAAACGAGCTACCTGAGTCTCACATATTCCATCTTAGAATCATTCATCACAGTAGCCAAAGTGAGGCCCTCTTTAGCGCTAGAATCAGAACTCCTGAGAAATAGGAATGCAGAGTTCTAAAATTATGTGGCCTGGGTCACTCATTTCACTTTTTATCACAGACCTGACTCTAGCTTCAGTTCTTTTATTTCTAAAATCAGCCAAGATCTTGTTCTTTCAAAATTAGTAGAGACTACTTTAGTTGAAGGTTCAGTTTTCTGAACCTCACATTTAGATGTGGAAAACGTCCTCACAGAGGGGAAACAAAAAGTCCAATCACAAGCCCAAAGCATTGTTTATTATTTAACATTTTAAGCCAGCTTCTAAGAAAATAAAACTATTTATTGGTACTGTTATTTTTTCAGCCCCATAGTCTTCTTTCAACATAATTTTATTAAAGGCAAGCCAAGAAATAAAAAAACAGAGGCTGCTTTAGAAAATAATTATAGAAAATCGGAGCCTCTTGTAACCCGAGTGGGACTGCGGAGTTATGGTTTATGTCTTTAGCTCAAATTCAGTCAACTTCCAAGGTGTTGGTCTTCCTCCTCTCCCAAAACTTAAGGGTACGTTTCTATGCTGTTTTTCAAAATGAACTTCAATATCCTGCTGGTGAAAAACCTTTTTTTAGTGGCCCCAAAACAGTGATTGTTTCAGTTGTTTTGAAACATAATTATCATTTTGAGTTCTTAGCTATAAATTTTTGTCTCGAGGCTTGCTACCCACCAAAATACAAAAATTTTGTAAGTTTGAAATTGTGTATGTATATCATATCAGCAGGGCAGTCCTCACATCCCAGCATTAAATTCCCTGTGCGTTCTCCCAAATTGTCTTCAGGAGGAAAAAAAAAAAAAAGATTATAGTATTTAAAGCAAGCAGAATTATGGGAAGCCCTTGAGGCAGCCTTCAATATAATTCATTCCTTGAAGCTTCAGAACAAACCGCTCTCTTGTCTACAGTGGGTGGATTGGAAGACTTAAAGGTCTCACCTCTGTAAAGATAGTAAATCATACTCAAGCCAAAACCCAGAGCTCCCTGATGCTACTCCCCAGCTCAGGGCCATGTCGTCCTGTGCTGGGGACCCAGGGAACCACCTTGCATACTTGGCAGAGGGGATCCCTGCTCATGCTTTTGCCCTTGAGCCAGAATTGGTCAGCTCCTCCCATGACCTCCCCTCTATCTGACCTTGCTCTTCCCAGAGCTGGCGGCTGCAGCTCCATGCTCAGGGGCCATCCTTGGCTCCATCCTTCAGAGGCGCACGCTCACCCAGTGAGCACAGTGACACACGGGCTTTCTCGCCTGCCTGAGACCATTCCATTCAACACAAAGTACTTGATAGAAAAGTGCCCGTGGTTTTTATAATATGCCAGAGGTTGGAGAAATGCATTTTACCATTTTTTCAAAGGGTTATGTTAAAAAGTAACAGAGACCATGTGTGGCCCACACAGCCCAAAATAGAAAATATTTACTACCTAGCCCTTTACAGAAAAGGTTTACTGACCCTTGCATTATGTCATTCAAGATCAAATTGTGTGAACAGTTCAGCATACACTTTTTTTCTATGTAATCCGGTATTGTAACATTTTGGGTTTAAGGTATCTTGTTTGCTCATCTCTGCACACAGCTGTTGTGCACTGTATCCCTGAGAAATGCTTGCACATTAAAGAACAAGAAAATGTCCCCTCCTGTGTTGATTGAATATGCATTGCATCACAGACATACAATCTTATCTACTGACTAAAGTACAAAGTCCTTTAAACTGAAAGTACTACAGTCTTCGGCATGTTTATGCATCAGGGTGAGCGTGACTGACTTGGAGAATCACTCTGGCTGTACTCAACACCAACAGAATTACTAGTGAACTTAGAGCCGAGCATAGCCCCAGGCCAGCACAGACTGTCAGCTTTACCCCCTTGCAGCCCTTCTTTTCTTTCTCTGTTGCAGTATATTTATCACTCCCCAAGCTTTGGTCATTGTGAACATAAATGGCTGGTCTTTGCCTTTTGGAACCTCACATCTACACCACCCATTCTCTGCTCTTAAAATACCAGCACATGGGTGACATCTTGTCGCCACACCAGCAGCTTTAGACCGAAGAAGTTCGAAGCTCTCTGGCCTTTCCAGTGAAGCCCAGTCAGGCCTGACTCACCTCAATTGGCGGAGCTCCGTCTGGCACCTTTGCCTCTTTCTTCCTCTTCTGCTTGTACCGCCAGCCCCGTTCTGGGCAGCATCTTCTCTGGGAAGTCTCCCGTCTCCCAAGGGCTTCACTCACTGAACACATGATTTGTACTAGAAGCATCTCCCTTCCTCTAGTATTTAGCCATTGGGTCCAAATGCTATTCAACCTTTTCACCCCCATTGTTTTCTATAATCTACACCTTTTGTTGTCTTGGAGCTGAAGATAAATAGTATTTGGGAGCTAGTGTGTGGGAAAGATGCTCTACAAACACCTGCATTATTTTGTATATTTATACCACAGGTAGGGATTCGTTTTAGAGCCACTATAGCTTAAGGTTATTAGTGTCACCAGTGGTTTCTGCATTCTTAATAGTTCTAGGAGACTTAGTGACTATGGTTTCAAATATATGTAATACGTATTTATACACACCACTGGAATTTATTCCACTGTGTAAATAGTGATATTTTTCTGTTTAAATGCTTCTAGAGAAGGTATTTATTTTAACAAAATGAAAATTTACTGTCAAAAGGGCTTTTTCCAAAAAAGTATGCTTTCTAGTAGTACTCCCCAGCAACCATGCTCAGCTACTGAACCCCGAAACGGCACAGTGAAGGCAGAAGACCTCACTGTTGGGAGCAGATGCACCGTGACTTGAGAACCTGAGTGCATCTCCGCTGTCGCCCTGTCCCAGAACAACATGGGTCTCCTGCCATCGATCTGGCTGTGCCTCCAGCAACCCCTGTTTTGCATATATGCTATATTCACCTGTGCACTTCGGCAGCCTGTGCAGGGAAATAAGCCTTAGTTGCCACTCCAAGGAAATCCAAACCCCTACCTGTGGGATATGGAGAAACCACTGCTTGCCTAAAGAAAACATTAAGTTGTATTTTAGTCTTTCTCATGTTTATAAAAGACTTCTATTCCCAGTCTCCTGAACCGTGGGAGAAAAGCATGTTTCCTCCCATACCTTGACAGTACTCATGAGCACCTCACCCTCTTCCTCCTCCCCCTCCTCACAGTCCCAGCAAGCATCTGTGCAGATGTGGGCCAGCCCAACCTGTAACCCATGGTTACAGAGCAGGACCGTCTGCTCTAAGATGTGTGCAGCTTTTTTACTTCTCAGGAGCTCTGGTCTGCAATCCAGAGCACCCCTATATGTAATGGAGTCAGTGCTTTCTGATCGTGTTCCTCTTTCCTGTGCCTCATTCCTGGGCACCCCTGTCTGAGTCATGATTCTTATTCTGCCCACTTGGCCAGCCTGAGTCTTGGCCAGTCCAGGATTGCGGAGCGTTTGAGCGTGGACACGGGGACTATTGTCCATTTGAATCACACCTTGCATATTTACTTATGGCTTCACCTTCGTCTTTTCTAAAGAAGTGAGGACACTTGAACAGTAATGCTGGAGAATGTTTTTTTCTAAGATACTATTTGTAAGCAAATCTGGTTTTAAGATGAAATGTGAATGGGTAACTAGGTGCCAGGGAATTTAGCGCTGAACTAGACAGTCAAAACTTTTTTAACCTTTGCAGGAAGAAATAAATTTTGCTCGCATTTAAGTGTTCACAAGAAGTAATGTTGTAAATAGTTTTTTAAAAATATTTATTATACGTGCTGTATACAGATTCATGTTCCGAGTGATGTGGGTTTGCAATGTAGTATTGTAGAAGAATATATTTTGAGCGGTGGACTCCTTTCATGACACACATGGAGAAAGAACAAAAACCAGCAGGCTGAGAGCTGTTTGGGGCATTTGATCTGTAATGTTACATCAAACCCAAGCTTTAATTGCCCCCTCTTCTCATCTGGTTATGTGATATATATATTATATATATGTGTGTGTATGTGTGTATGATGAACTGGTCAGTGGTCAGACCCCAGATCTGCAGAGCAGATTTCCAGATGTTCTTTCTGATGTGTTGCCCGTAAGCAATAAGATCCTAGGTGATAACATTTATTCCGGGCTCCGCGTGGGCCCTTGTCTCAGAGGATAGGGTGGGGGTAGAACAGCTCTTGCTAAGACCTCTTGCCTTTGCCAGAGAGGTTGCTGTACTTGAATTTTTGCTTCTGTTTGTCTGCACGCTCCTTCCAGTCATACAGCTCTAGTGATGGATGTGAACTTTGCCAGCATCAGACACATCAAAAATGGGACAGAGAGACCGAAAAATGATCAATTTTTCATGAATTTGTGGGGCTTCCAGAATCTAGTTGCAGCAGAGCTCATTTGACTGTAGAATAAATGTAAAATAAAAATTTTTACATTAGAAATTTGAATGGCTAATTTAAAATTCTTTGACGAGATCTGACCTGCCTTCAAAAGCTAGCCATTTCCTGGAATCTGCATCTGGGTTGGAAGTCTCTGAAGCCCCCTTTGTGTCTGGGGTTAAGCCATTCAGTGTAAAGGGAGCAGTCGCCCCTCCAGGTCTCCCAGCGTGTCCAGTTCAACAGGTTCCTAAACTGTTTAGCAGCCTCTCCTTGTGACTGTCCTAACCTTTATGAAAAATACCCCACACCCAAATAACCATTAATGGAATACTGTAGTTTTCTAGGCTTTTGGACTATGTCTTCTCTTTTGTACGTGCGATGGTGTTTGGAGATTTTCACTAGTGTTTTTTAGACTGGAGTGGGTGCATTAGGATAACACTTTCCATTGCGGAGCCTGAAGGCAAGCAAGAGGAAAGAAACTGACCTATGTTGTATCATTGGGAAGGTGACTACTTCTCGTGGTGGGAGGGGAGGGAGGGGGCACTGTAGATTATGTGGGGGTAAAATAGAATTCTGGCCAGAGGCACCCCAAGTCTTCTTACTTTGTAATAAATAATCCCTCTATTAGCCTCATTTAATAGAAGCCTGCTGTTTACCCTCAGGGAACACGTAGTTTTCAAAGTGGAGCTCCTCCAAGGTCATTGGCCATTGCCTGCATGCAGGCATTGGCTGTCTTGTGAACTCCTGGCATTCTTTTCCCATATGCATTGTGATAGTAAGAAATTCAATCCCAACCTGTATGAAAAGCACAGCCCAGGGGCCTCCTTTAGGCCAGAGTGAATGCCTTGGAGGGCCCAGGGGTCACAGGAGGCCCATGCAACTTAACTGAAGCTCAGGTGCCGTGTTGGGTGTGTATTCTTTTTTAGGCCACAACCCTTCAGAATGAGTTTAGGGCAAGGGCTGTGATCCAGCTGTGTGTGGATCCAGGGAGCTCTAAGATGAATCTCTGCTGTTCCTTTAAATGACTTTCTGGTTCCTCCCAGTGTTCTCATAGCCAAGGTCAATCTTGTAGTTGTTCAGGTGTGCCCCTTTTTGCCATCTTGTGACTCTTAGCCAGTGATCCACATGCCCAAGGAGAGAGTCTCTGGAGGGCCTAGCCCCTTCCTGGCACCAGCTATGTGCCCCTGACCTGTGCAAAGGTGGCCTTTCCAAAAGCAGCAAAATGAGGAATTCTGCAAATGGTGATTGGATGGTCCGCATGTGTCTCTTGGGCCTGGATTTCTGCTATGTTAGTGAGTATAGGAAATTACTGTGTTGTTAATGGATGAAAATTCAATGTATGCTGTGAATTTGTTGGTTTGAAACATTGAAAAATTTTCATTAGACAATGTTTACATACCTCACCTGAAGAACCTTTGAGAGTGTATATATGAAATTTAAGAATATATTAAGTTGCTTTAAAACAATATGTATAGCTATAAAAGTTGGAGTTATTTTAATTTTGAATGTGTACCAAGTCTCTTACATATTGAAATCTTGTGGACTTTTTGTGCTTCTGTGTTTTACTTTCCTATTAGGCCGTGTAGGAAACTGTGTTCTTGTTACTGGTAAAGGGGCCTCGCTGAAATCCAAGCTTGAAGGATTTCCTTTGTTGTTTCAGATTTTCTTGTTTGGTTTTGAGGGATGTGGTATGGAGCTAGAGGATGTGTGGGAGGGATTTCTCTAAGATTGACATCTATTCCGTGAGCTTTTTCTAGGCGCTTATTTTATTGCAGCATATTAAACTTCTTTGATATCAAAGTGTGTGTGTGTAGTCACTGGAGAGGGGACCGAAAGCATCAAAGCTCAGCATTCACCTTGTAGCCTCTAGCAAACTTGGGAAGGTGCCAGAAGAAACCAAAAAGCAATACTTTCTAATACTCTGGCCTCAGCCCCAGTATCAGGAGCAGGCTTGTCCAGCCCAGCCCAGGACCGCTTTGAATGCGGCCCAACATAAATTTGTAAACTCTCTTAAAACATTATGAAATTTGCACTTCTTTTTTAGCTCATCGGCTGTTGTTAGTGTATTTTATGTGTAGCCCAAGACAGTTCTTCCAGTGTGGCCCAGGGACGCCAATGTTATTAAAGGAACATGTGTTTGCTGGATCTATGGCCATTTTGTGAGTTACACCTAAACTGCAGGGAAAAGAAAACGGTGAATCCTTGGGAATTCCCATGGCAGAGTTGGAAAGGTACTGTGCCTCATCCCAAGGGACAAGGAGCAGGGGAGTGCTTCCCCCGAGCCGCTATTAAGGAAGGGGGTGGTGTGCACAGCCACCAGGAGCAGCGTGCCCTCCGAAGCCTATGCTGGGGTGTGGCCGGGCCTCAGGACCTGTTTCATTGTTTTCTTTCACTCTACTTGAGATGGGTCTATTTAAGGACCCAGTGCGCCAGTGATGCCTGTTTATTAAGTGGGTTGAAAGTGGCCATTGACAAGCCCAGCTACAGCCTGCACTGGCAGTTGGATCACCCTTCTCAATTGGAGAATTATCTTGTTCCAGATCAGGACTTTTCACAGTTAAAATACTCATCCTGTGGTAGAGTAAGACCTGAACGGCGCAGACTGGCTTGGGGTGAAAGATAATCTCTGAAATTAATTCTGAAAACGGGGTGTGGGAACCAGAGAGATGCGTTACCACCCATCTGTGGAACACTTGTCAGCTCTAGCTGGAAGCCTGGACGGTCCTGCTGCTGCCTCCCCCACCCCCAGCCAAGCCCTGCAGTGCCCGTATTATCTTGTATGGAGATTCCCTTGTAGCTGAAATTTGCCACTTATTTTACTTTAACACAGAGGTTGCAAACCGGTAGCTCACAAATGTGTTTTATTCTTAACCCATTGTTTGTTTGTTTTAAGATATTTTAAAGCTGGGTATTTACGTAAATACTAATCTCTGGTTTCTCTTTAAAAAAAAAAAAAAAGATATGACCAAATTCATGCATGGTGAAAATCCGCTTAGGGGAAGCCGGGATGGCTCAGTGGGTTAAGCGCTCACTTTGCAGCCCCGGGGACCGAGAATCGAATCCTGGCCCCAGCCTGTGCGGACCCATATGCTGAACTGGGGAGTTCCCCCCGTTCAGTTCTCTCTCTGTCTCTGTATCTCTCTCTCTCTCTCTCTGTCAAAAAATAAAATAAAATAAATTTTTTTTTTTTTTTTTAAATCAGCTGAGGTTTAGTAGATTGGAAAATATGCCCTTCAGGTCACCACTGTCCTTAACTGTCATTTACAGCTCCCCCTCCCCCCCCCCAACCCCAAGCTTTTTTTTTTTACACTAGAGAAGTCAGTCTGCAGCTACTGCTTTGTCAGACGTGGCGGTACAAATGGTGCACCAGAAGGACCTGTGCGCTCTCAACTGACTGGCAACCTGCTGGCCACTCCAGACACTTGAGTTACAACCCTGTTTTACCCCATTTTCTCATGTGTATCTGCTCATTACATTTCCTCCAAATTCCTTAAGCTCTTTTAAAAGCGCTGCAGATACTAACACTGCCCACTTTCAAGGTGACTGTGTACTGTGAAGGTGTAGCTCTTGCAACTGTCCCCTCCACCTGGTCTGGTGGGAGGTCAGTCTATGGTCCTGGTGTCGGAAGGCCAGCCAGGTCCCCTCAGTGTCAGGGGCTTTGCCCAGCCTGACCTCAGATGCTCATCCTGCAAAACTGCTGTGTGCAATTCTGTGTGAAGTCTAAACTCGTAGCACAGCCTCTGTACAGGTATGTTTGCCTTCTTTCTCCACTGATCCCTGAGAGCCACGCTGTGCAGGCAACAGGTTAACCTACGAGCCAGCCTGAGAAGCCATACTGCTTTCTAATCTGTTGCCCTGACAGGTGAAATATGGGCGTGGCTCTGCACACAGATTTACAGCATGTGGGCGTAACAGTAGACACTTGGAGGAAGTGAGGATGAGCAGCCTCCAGATCTCGTGTGCTGTGCAGTGCCAGGCTCTGCCCTCACACTGGCACCACCAGGGAGCTACAACCCTGCCGCCCCCTCCCCGCCCCTTCCGCAGGAGGAATGGCCGGCCTTTCTTTGTCACTTCAGGAAGACCAGGCCCCACGTGAGCCACATCTGGGCGCCGTCCTGCGTTGTGGCTGAGGCGTGGGCAGCCCAGAAACCCTCAAAGCCCAGATGTGTGTCGGCAGCCCCGGCTCACCCTCGACGCAGAGAAAGGGACCACCACGGCAGAACCGGAGTGAATCAATGTGTTCACATAGAAGACACCAGACAATATCCAACATGTTCTAAAACAACACGTCCAGGCAAAGGGCAAGTGCGGCTCCCTCGGGCCTGTTCTAAGCCAGTCTCTCTAAAACGTGACCGAAACAAGGCTACAGAAAACCCCAAACAATGTCACAACCACAGAGCATCTGAAAATCAAACGAGACGCTGGATGTTGACTTTAACATATAAAAATACTATAACAAAACAAAATACAAATATATATTAGAATCTGTTAAGTATTCTGTATAAAGAGATACTTTCATGGTTAGGCTAACAGCAGGCAACGAGGAGATGGCGCTGGCCTTGTCCATCTGACACCTTCATAGGGAGCCCTGGTCACTGTCGCCTGTGGTGCTGCCAGAGCAGTGGCAGCCTCTGGACCCGCCTGCTTGTGTCTCTTCAGTGCGTGTTGAATGGAAACAGCCAATGGCAACGTCAACGTGAACTGCAGGTCTTCCAAGGGGTGGCAAGGCGTGGAGGTGACAGATGACTTCACTGTGGCCTTTGGGACGCCACAGGCCCAAAGTGGACAGGTGAGGTGAGTGGTGATCCCTGTCCTTCGCAACTTGCAGGGTGGTGGCTAAGTTGGGGGGACGTTGGTCCTGGGGCACACAGCTCTCTCAGCCCCTCACCACCCTCACACCCTTGTGGTGGCTCCCAATTTGCAGGCTCGACCAAGTGTGAGTATGGAGCGGGGCTGGGGCCCAGGGCGTGTGGAGGGGCCCGCAGCAGGGCAGAGAGCTCCAAGGTGCTCCCTGTGGTCACTTCTCTGCCCGCCCCACCCCAAGGCCCTGGGGCCTCAGCACCCTGGGCAGCCGTCACCTGTCTGCAGGCGCCTTTTCCACTTTCTGCAAAATAAAGAGGCCCCTGCCAGTCAGGGCCCCGCACGCCCAGGGAGCTGCTTCTCCAGGGCAGCGGGAATGGTGCTGGCCAGGGGAAGGGACGTTTCTCAGGGTTGGTGGACCCCAGAGCACTGCTCTTCCAGGGGACGGACAAACCAGCTGCACTGGCGCTTTCCTGCCTGTCCACTTGGCGCTAGCTGTTCTCCAGAGTCCTTCAGCGACCCTGAAACTAGGTAAGAGAGGGTGCAGCCAGGCCTGGGCTGCCATCCACAGGGGCCAGGGGCATGTGGCCTTGCTCAGAGCTACAAGAAAATAGAGCCCAGCCCCTAGTGAGGGGCAGAGCCAGCCGTGAGGGCACCTCCCCAATTGGGCAGGGCAGGGTCCTCTTCCCATTACAGGTGTCTAGGTCTCCAGCCCCCTGCCCTGTGCGCAGTGGAACATGCCAGGGTCCCAGAGCCGCAGGAGGCTCCAGCCCTCTCTTACTCAGCAGCAAGGTTCCCATGCGGCCAGGTGGCTAAGGACACAGGCACACCACCACCCCACCCCAACCCCACCCCACACACTCCCCCAACCCTGCCTTCTGTCTGCAGATGGAAGGAGCCAGGAAATCAGTGTGCTCACCCTCTTGTCCACCTCGACCCCGAGGGGCCCACTCTGGGGAAGACATCTGGGTGTGACCTGTCTTACAGCCAGCTTGCTATTTAGGCACAAAGATAATCTGTGTTTTCATTCTGTGCACAGTCCTGGATGCCGTGACTCTTCAAACACTGAGTCCTTCCTTGCAAAGGCCCCAGGTGAGCAGCTCCAGCCGTGCTGGTGAGTGTGGGTGGAGCCCTCCCTTGGCTCTGCCCTCTTCCAGGCATCCCCGAGGTTCCTATGAGGCTCTGTGATGAGCTGGCATCTGTCCGTGAGAGCAGAACACCCGCAGCGCCCAGCCCCAGTGAGGCACAAAAGTACTTGCATCCTGTAACTCCAGCAGCTTCCCTCCTGGGCCTACATGGTCTCCGCTGCGTCAGTCATCCCGGGTCCCCACGTGATGGCTGAGGAGGCTGCAGCCCAGAGCAAGAGAGGCAGCAGACGTGTCCTGATGCCTGGAACATAGCTCCCCCTGGACTGCAGCGTGAGGGGATCTGAGCCCCCCTCCCTCCTGGGCCAAGCCTAGCCCAAGCCCCCTCCACCCTGTCCCTTGCGGCTGGGTGGTGGCTGGGGAGACCCAGGACCCGTCCGGTTCGGTGACTAGTGTGCAGGAGTGAGGATGTTTATTCAGCTGGAACCAAGAACCCCCCTGTCGTCTTTGGTGGGGTCCTCTTATCCCAAGCAGTCCCAGCGACCGTTTCTTCCACATGAGCCCCTCCTTGAAGCTACAGTGGTCATCCACTGACTTCAGGGTTCAGAGGTCTGGGCCTAAGACCCCCCTCCGTCCCCTGTGCTGCCAGTTAGCCCAGGGGCCAGGGTCAGTCCCTGCCTGGCCCGCAGGAGGGGCCCTTCCCCTCGGCAGCCGGTCTGCTGCCTGAAGATGCTGTGCAGGAGCATCAAGCCGGGCGGGCAGCCCCAGGGGAGGCCGGGCGTCCTTCAAGGTCACCTGCAAGGGGGCAAGGGGCTCTGGGGCCAGCACGGACCTCAGACAAGACGGAAAGGCTGGTTTGGGAAGGAGCTAGTCTCTTCTTCAGACCCAGGTAGCAGGAGGGAGAGTCACGGTTCTGCACTTCTTGGCCTGACCTCACGCACACATTCATTCAACAAATATTTATTAAGCGCCTATCTGTGCAAGGCACTTCCGGAGAGGGTGGTCTGCAGCCAGGCCTCCCCCACCTGCTCGGCCCCCAGCTGCCAGCGGTTGGCTGGAGAAAGGCTGCCCGGTCCCCCAGAGGTCGGCCACGGCCCACCCAAGCGGGTCCAGCCACCCAGGCGCCACCCAGGCGCCACCCCGGCGGCTCAACCCCAGCCCAGCCCTCCCCCCGGCGCTGGGTGCTACGCGCAGGGGGCACAGCCACACTTGGTGGGCTTCTCCACCTCCTCGGCAAAGGAGGTTCCGTCGCTGCACTCAAAGGTCAGCTTCCGCCGCTTCAGCCGCAGGCCCTGGCAGCAGTCCCTGCCCGGGCACGTGCCCCGGCACTCCACCCACGACAGTGGGCGCGTGGTCTGGCAGATGGCATAGCCCCTCTGGACCTGGTGAAAGTCCCGGACAGGGTCCCCCTGGCACGTGGACTCTGGATGGGACAGACACCAAGAGAAAGCCTCAGGGCACACCCATGGGCCAGCCCTGCCCCCAGGAGGCTGCAGGAGGTGAGGGGAGAGGGGAGGGGGAGGGGGAGGGCAGCTTCTGGGGACGGGGTCCTCTGGCTCCCAGACCCCACCTGTCCCCAGCATCCTCCCTGCCCAGCATGCGCATGCACACTCTTGTTCCTGGGAAGAAAGAACTTTCTAGCTGCCAGCACCCCCCAGGACGGAGGGGTCTGCCAGGCTGAGGTAGGCTCCCGGGTGCTAGAGGAGCCCTGGGAGCAGTGGTGGTGGAGGAGGGAGTGGCCTCAGAGAACCCAGGGCGACTGGATTTCTCATGGCTTCCCCTGCCCTCCTCAGGGCTCTCCATTCAGTAGAAGCATCTTGGTCACGTGGACCAGGGAGGGCCTGGCAAGGAGTCTTCAACCCTCAGACTTCCTGCTAGTCCGGGGTCCAGGTGGTGGGGCCAAGTCTGGGTTTGGGCAGGAGCTGCCACCTGGATGATCTCTTCTGCAGGGAGAGCCCCCAGCCACTAGGGGCGCTTACCCTGAGAAGGGGTCCAGGGAGAGAAGGGGGCTGTATCTGGGGTGGGACTTGGAGCCCAGGGGGTGGGGGCACTAAGCCCAGATAGCAGCCTACAGTGCAGGAGCGGGGCAGGGCACAGGGGTTGCTGAGGTTAGGAGGAAGAAAACCCCACGGTGCTACAGTCGGTTGTGGGGAGGGACCCTGGAGAGGGCACATCAGGAGGAGGGTCCCTGACCTTGCTCACAGAGCTCGCCCGAAAAGCCAGGGTCACACACACAGTGGGCCCCCTTGGTGGCCACGGCCTGGCAGTGGCCATGCAGGCACTGCCGGCCCTCACACGGGTCCGCAGGTGCCCCGGCCTGGTTGCATAGGGCCCCCGAGTACCCATCTTGGCACTGGCAGCTATAGGAAAGGGCATCGAGAGGCACGCATTTCCCATGGACACACCTGGAGGGGACAGAGAAAAAGCACGATGAGCACAGGCCACCCCACACCCCAGCCTTGGTGTCCTGGGATGTTCTCCTGCTCCCAAGATTGAAAGCTCCCCGGGGACCGTTCCTGAGAAGAAACACGGAAAAACCAGAAGAAAGAAAACCCGGTGTCCCCGTTGGGGGCTTCAAAGTCCACTGTTCCTTTGCCGCAGGGAAGGGAGTCTGCGGGTGGGCAGGGGTGGGGCTCCCCGAGCCCAGACTCACTTGTGGCCGTGGCAGGGGCCATGGGCGGGCTGGTCGCAGTGCGGGCCCCCCCAGCCGGCCTCGCAGTGGCACACGGGCCCCGGGGTGGCGTTGGGCTGGCAGATGCCATGCAGGCAGTAGAGCTTCCGGCAGGGCTCACAGCCTGGCACCACACCGGGCTTCATCCTGGTCTTGGTGAAGTCCTGCAGCTCATTGTTGATGTACAGGTTTCGGATGCAGCCGTGGAAGCTGGTGCCATTGAGGATCTGCCACAGGCGGAAGGCGGCCGAGTTCACGTCCACTGGCATCCCTGGGGCCACAGGGAGGGGGGCAGAGCTGGGCTGAGTCTGGCTCTGACCATGCCTGGCACCCCCCTCTGAGGTCCACTGGGCCTCTCCAGTGTTCCCTCTTGCCCTTGGCCTCTGTCCTTCTGTCCCTGCAACTCTGGGCCAAGGCCCTCCACCACCTTGGAGGGTCCAGATTCCTTTCCCAGAAGAAGTGGAGAAGCTGCTTCTCTGTGATCAGAGCCCAGGATGCCGCCTGGCAGCAGCCAGCTGAGTGCCTGAGTCCAGATGCCCTCACCCAGGGCTCCTTCCTTGCCTCTGGGGCAGCAGCTTTTACCTCCCAGAGACCCCAGAAGCAGCAAAGGACTGGGACCTAGAACTCAGACGATGGCACTTTGTCACCCGCTTCTTGTGGTCACTTCACAGCAACCCTCTGAGGTAGGAGTTGCTAAACCCCATTGGATGCGCAGGGCTCAGGGACTTGCCCAAAACTGCACTAGTAAACAGCAGAGCTGAGATCAGAACCCAGGTTCTCCATCCCTCACCCCTGCCTGACTCTAGGCAAGGCCCTCCCGCTGCATCCGGGAGCCTGTCTCAGCCAGACCGCGTAATGTCCACAGGTGGTGGGCAGCGCCATTTATCCGCAGAGCCTGCAAGGCCAGCTCAGTGGTCCCCAGCAAATGGGGCCCAAGACTGGGAATGGACCCTGAACAATTGACAAGCCCCTTCTGGCCCAAAGCCAAGAGGAAAGACACCCACAGAAGATAGCTGGGAAGGGCTCAGCACCCCACTCACATGCCCCCCGGCCGGCCTCAGGTCCACCTCAGCACTCAGCCTCCTGGCTAGTCCAGGCTGGGAAGGGAGCAAACCCAGCAGCAGCCTGGCCATACACTGGGCACCTCCCCACCCCACCTTGTGTCCCTCATCGTGCAGGACCCCGCGCATCAGTGCTCCAGGCCAGCCTCGGGCCAGCAGCTGCCACGAACACCTGGTGGAGCGACCAGGGCAGGCCGGTCCTCACCTCCCACGTAGAGGGGTGCCTCGCTGTTCAGTGTGTAGTGTTTGCCGAAGTTGTCCATGGTCATGGGACTGCCGCCGTCGATGGAAAGATTCACCATCTGGTCGAAGGTGACCAGCTCCACGGTGTGGAACTGCCCGTCGTTGATGGTCTCAGCACTGGAGGATGGGGTGGGGGCCACACGGGCAGTGGGCTACTGTGCGGCCCATGCCACCTGGACGTTTCCCCCGAGAGGCCGCTGGTACAGCAGCTGATGCCCCAGGGGGCACATCTTTTCGGGAGGGGACGGTCCCTCCTGCCCTCCTTCTCGGGACTCCCTGGGGAAAGCTGAGAAGTTGGGGGAAGGGGTTCCCAACTGAACCAGTCCCCCCTCCGCACTCAGGAGCCCGCTGTGAGGTGGGATGGGACGGATGGGACCGCTGCTCAGGCCTCAGCCTCAGCCCAAGCGGGGCGGCACGCAGTGGTTCAAATGCCCTTCCCCTTGGGCAGCCCAGGTCCTGGTGGCCCTGGCAGTGGCCTGTTCGTGGTCCAGGAGACCCCTGAAACAGGCTGGAGGGCAGGAGGAAGTCCCACCTGTAGATGGCAGAGCTGGGGTAGCTGCCTGGGTCGTAGCTGACACGCACATGGCCCTGGTACAGCTCCACTGCGATGTGGTCGTTGTCTCCGTTGTAGAGCAGGATCCCGTTGTCCTCTGCCGTGGAGACCTAATGGGCAATGGCACCTTCTCTCCCACCCCGTCCCATGCAGCAGCGGCATAGGCTGGTGGGTGGAGCACGTGGGGGACCCACAGGTGGAAGAGAGATGCTGTGTGCAGAACTGTCCTCCTCCACGGCCCGTCCAGGTTCCACGTCCTCCAGGGGGTGCTGACAAATGCTGGGGCCCCACACCACCCTGTTCAAATCCTATCCACTGACAGTGTGGCCAGGGCTGGGGGTGGAGGCCCGGAAACAGTGGGAGCAGGTAAGAGCCCTGGGACTACCTGCCTAAAGAGGACAGTGATCCTCAGTGAGCTGCCTTGGGACCAGGGTGGGGCCTAAGAGAGGACAAGTTCAAGAAGGCTCACTAACAACCAGCGCTACCCAAACCTGGACGGAGCCACCGAGGAGGTGGGGTCTGTCCCTGGGGCCACGCAAGCAGCTGGAGATGTGCTTTGGGCGGGAGACCCCTCTAGGACCCCCAGGATCTTTGTATTCCTGTCCGTTCCTCTTCCCCCCTTTCTGCCGATAGAGACCTGGCGCCCTGGTCTGTAGAGCTGGTATACGGCCCAGTGTGGGCCAATCCCAGAAGCCTATTTCCTTGGACTCGTTGTTGGTCCAGGGATGGGCATATAGCTGAAGGCAGGCCAATCAGACGCCTTCCCTGAGATTGTTCATTGTTGCCCAACGAGGACTGGCAAGAAAGAGCCAGCAATGGGGCGAGCGGGGGAAACAGCCTCTGTGAGGATGCTCCTGAGGCCGGGGCTGGGGAAGGTTCGGGTGAGTGTTCTTTTGGGGGGAGTTAGGCGAGGTGTGGGCTTGCTACATGGACCATGTAAGTGGACAGGATCTGGGAAAGGTGATACAGGGGAGGTGAGCACAGTGAGCATGGCTGACAGATCGTGAGAAAAAAGGAGAAGAGAGCAAAAGAAAAGAGAGTGATGTGGCACTTGGGTAGGACATGGAATTTGGGGAGAAGAGAGCTGCCTCAGACATGAGACAGCAAAATAAGGGACTTCAGGGACTTCTGGTTAATTAGAAGCTGGAGCTAACCTGGCCACGCTCCAGCCACATGGAGAAGACCTGTCTGCAGCCGTGGCAGCTGAAGCAGGGGAGTAGTTGAGACAAGGACTGGTGGGAGAGGATCCGGGTAAGTTCTGTTTTCTGGATCCAGTCCCCCATGAGATCACCCTTCCCTGCGATTGCTGTTGTGACCCCATCCCCTTCCAAATTGTGCTGAAACTAGTTCAAGCTGAGACACGGACACTCACTTCCAGGGAGTTTTGACCAGCATGGGGGTCTCCCGGTTGTCCTGGGCAGGGAGGTCATCGAGGCTGACCCCTGCTCTGACTCCCCTCTGTGACCAGCACCCTGGGCTCGCACCTGCAGTGTGATGTTGGCCCTGGGCCAATTCTGCAGGTCGGTGAACTGCAGGTAGGTGTCCCGATCCACGAAGTTGACACTGAGCAACTTCTCACACTCGGGGCCGCCGAAGCCCGGGAGGCACTGGCACACGGGCCGGCTGCCCTGGTCCACGCAGTTGGCCCCGTTCTGGCATTCCGTCCCCTCACAGGGGCTCCTGGGGGCAGGCGGGTGGGGAGCAGTCTCACAGAGCTGCCCACTGGGGGGGAAAGGACACAGGTCAGACAGGGCAGGACAAAGGGTCCAGGGGCATCTTCCTCCCCCCAGGTCCTGGAGAGAAACTCACTAAGTATCTTGGGAAACTGGATCCTCAAGGTGACAGAAGATGAGCCTAACAACACTTTTCCCGAGAGAACTAAGAACCAGAAACAAGCGTGGTCCCTGGACCAGCAGCACTGATGTCACTTGGGCACTTGTCACAAATGGGAAACCCACCAAGTCTGCTTTTTAACAAGATGCCAGGTGACTCGTGGGCACATTCAAATTTAAGAATCACTCACTGGCCATGCCCCATTTTACAGAAAAGAAAACTGAGACTTAAGACACAAGCAAAAGAGAGGAGATTCAAATTCCTAAAGAAGTAAGAGGGGACATTACTACCAACAAGTAGTTCTGATTCATGCAACAACCATCTTCAGCATCGGTATGCACATTATCCAAAAAGTGGAAACCACCCAAATGTCTATCAATAGATGAACGGATAAATACTGTATTTTCCGGCATATAAGACGACCGGGCATATAAGACGACCCCCTAATTTTACAGTTAAAACATAGGTTTAGGCCTATATTTGCTGTATAAGACTACAGCCTTGGAAGTGGGGGGTAGTCTTATACAGCGAATATAGGCCTAAACCTATGTTTTAACTGTAAAATTAGGGGGTCGTCTTATACGCTGAAAAATATGGTAAATGTGGTCTATCCTTACAATGGAATATTATCAGCCATAAAAAGGAATGGAGTTCTGATACATGCCACATCGACAAACCTTGAAAACATGAGGCTAAATGAAAGCCAGTCACAAAAAAACCACAGACGGGATGCTTCCATATATATGAAGCATCCACAGCAAGCGACTCTAGAGACACAGATATTAGTAGATTAATGGTAGCCTGGAGCTGAGATGAAGGGGGGTTGGGGTTGCAGATAAGAGGTATGAAATTTCTGGAGTAAAGAAAATGTTCCAAAAAGAATTGGTTGCAGTAATGAATGCACAACTCAGAAAAGCCATTAAATTGTATACTTTAGGTGACTTGTATGGTATGTGAATTATATCGCAATAAAACTGTAAAAAAAAAAAAAGACCTACACAGAGCATGGGAGGGGGCAGGAGGAGGGCAGGAGCCCCCCACCCCTCATAACCACCCAGAAGAGGCAAGATACTAAGGCAAACGACCTACGACCTATGGCAAAAGTGTCTTCAGAGGCTCCCCAGGCAGGTACGTGATGGGGCCCAGCCCGCTAATCTGTACCCGCTTCCACTCCCTGCACCACACAAGTAACGGATCCTCTGAGTGCTTAAGAAACCGTCCCAAGGCCACACAGCTGGGACTGGCACAGCCATCGTTACAACCCCAGGACAAAGCTCCCCAGCAGGACCCTCTCTCCCTCCCGCTGGCCATGCCAGGCGACTGCTGCCAGCCCCGGGGTGACAGCTAGGAGGCGTCAGTGCTCACCTGTAGCCCTCAGCACAGAGGCAGGAGTAGCTGTTCACATCATCCACGCACCGGGCCCCGTTCTGGCAGCGGTGCTCTCTGCAGTCGTCCCAGTTCTCACTGCAGTTGTCACCTGCGTAACCTGGTGCACACTCACACCTGGGGACGGGGAGGGGTGGTGGGCGGTCAGCCAGGAGCCTAGGAGCTGTGTGTGTGACAGAATCTGCGGGTCCTGTGGCTCTATGGGGACTCCAGGAAGTCAGAGATGCCCCAGCCCGTCCTGGGACCCTTTTCTAGGACAAGAAGAGAGTTTGGGTGGGCTGGGGTGGGCTCTGGGCTGGGAGGGTGGTCACCCAGCGGCAGGAGGACATGGGATTTGTCCTGGAAGACCCAGCCTCACCACCAACAGCACATCCAGGGCCAAACTTCAGCCCCTTCTCGCCCTGCCCCGCTGTTCTGCAGCACACAGCCCTGAATCACGAGGCTCAGCCACCCCTCGTCCCAGCCTTGTCCACCCCTCTGTGAGCCCCCAGCTCTCAGCTCATACTGCGCCTCACTGTTGACCTGAAAATCCATTTTGACCAACCATTTGCCCATCAGATAAAGGACACATCCCTCCAGCCTCCTTTTAGTCACAGCCTGGCAAGATGCCCACTGCCCTGCCCCCCCACGTGGGGCCCACCCCATGGTCAGACCATCACCACCAGCAGGCTCCCCTCCCCCACGCACACTGGCCCTTCCTGCCTTCACACCTGCCGATTCTGGGATGCCCTCTCCCTGCCTCAACTCGGCCAGGCCAAGACCTCTCCTCTCCTCTCCTCTGGGGGACAGTACGGTGGTTTTCTGACCCGTTTAAAATGGGACGTCTGGTCAGCCTAATAGTGCCGGTAACTAGCCCCACATCCGTGCATGTCAGCTTTTACTACCAAGGCCGTCCAGGTCAGATCCAATTACGCTATCAAACCGGCTTTTGTTTTTCAGAGTTCTGGGGATTTTTATAGCTGAGGGTGAGAAATTGCGCATCTGGAATGATAATGACTATTTGTGGGACTTTTATGACATGTCAGACATGGAGCAAAGTCTTTCTGTGCATTTGCTCATCCAATCCTTCCAGCCACCCCAGGAGGAAGCTTCTGGTGCGTCCAGTTTGCAGATGAGAAAACTGAGGTTCAAAGTGGTCAAGCCATCCATTCAGGGTCATGCTGTCACCCCAAGTCTGGCCACAAAGCTGCCACCATATGCACCCCTCTGGAGCCCTGGATGCTCAGACCAAATGCACTTGACAGATGAGACAATAGGGAAGGAAGGGGGTGGGGGGTGGGGGGGTGCCCTTCCCTGGCCCTGGAAACGGGTGACACTGACCTGGGCCCATCCGGGGTGCCCACACACTGGGCCTCATGCTGACACGGGTTCAAATCCGGAGAGCAGAAGTCTACCAGCTGCTCACAGGCCCTTCCTGGGGAAAATAATGAGGCAGACGCAGGAGAGAAGCTGCCCACCCCATGCTCCACCAGGCAGCCAGCCCGGCAGAAGCATCCTGCAGACCCGGAGGCAGTGCCCCGGGCCTTCTGCCCACGGGAACGGGGCTCGGCACGTGCACCAGCCCTCACCGCCGCACGGACACGCAAACCCCACATACCCGCATACTGTGGGGGGCACTGGCAGGTGTAGTTGCCCACACCATCCACACAGATGCCCCCATTGGCGCATGCGTGATCCACACAGTCATCTGTGTTCAGCCCACAGGTAGGTCCTTCAAAGCCGACGGGGCAGGAGCACCTGTGCAGGCCGGGGAAGAGGGCGAGGCGGTGAGGCGGTGCTACCAGTCAGGAGCACGGCCCCACAGCGTTGGTCCCTTTGGAGATCGGTGATGTTCACCTTCCCCTGGGGCCCTTGGGGCTTTCCAAGGGGCATGTGGGTCAGAAAGGTCTGGGACATTAATTTGCAGATCTTCAAGTTCTACACAAACTCTTCTCTACACTCACCTGCTCCAGAGCTCCAGAGAGGTGCACACACCTCTCCCGGCCCCAGTCCAAAGCGGGACACATCTGGGGCCTGAAATCCTCAGGCCCAGATAAAGGGACAATTAGGAATACCGATGCTTCGAAAGTGAATGTGCAAATGGCTTTTGCAAGTCAAGAGGTTTTCAATTCCAGTGTTAAAAATAGTTGAAGGGGGGCCTCACAGAATTGTCAGCTGATGGAACATTAAAAATAATTTTTGATAACCGATCACTCTGGGGTTTTGGCATATAAACTTGGAGAAATTTCAAAGACTTGAGTGACATGGCTATAATAAAACTCCTAATCCTATCGGTTTATTTATGGGAGACAACTTTCTCAGCATTTACAGCTATAAATATATATACATATATGTATATATGTATATGGAATAGATTGCCTGAATCCTCTCTCATTCTGTAAGATTCGCTTATGCTCACATGAACCAACTAATAAAAGAAAGAACACCCCAAAAAAGAAAAAGTTGGGGGGGAGGTGGGAGTGGGCACCATATATGTGGTGATGGAAGGGGAGCTGATTCTGGGTGGTGGGCACATAATGCGATGCATGGGTGATGTGATGTAGATTTGTACATCCAGAAACTATCTAATTGTTACCAATCAATGTCACCCCAATAAATTTAACAATAAAAAAAAAAGAAAAAGTTCCATCAAGCTCATTAAGAGGTGCGTCTAATAAAATTTTACTTTTATAGATACTAATCATCATTCAAATTTTGTATAGTAATGATCAATTGTATATAATTGATCATTGTAATTATGACCCAATGCAAAAGAAACTAATGGTCACAAAAATAAGGGAAAAACAGTTCAGTGCTTATGGTCACAAAAATAAGAAAAAAATGGGGAAGCCAGGATGGCTCAGTGGGTCAAGCGCTCACTTTGCAGCCCCAGGGACCGAGGAGCAAATCCCTGTCCCGGCCCATGCGGACCCATATGCTGAACTGGGGAGTGCCCCCAGTTCAGTTCTCACTGGGGTGAGACCCCGGCCCAGCTCCTGCCCTGTGCAGCCCTGTGCCCACCTGTGGAATTAAAACTATGTGGAAAAACCAATGATGTGTAACTATGGAGACTGTTCTGGGCCCTCCCCTTTCTCTCTCTCTCTGTCTCTGTATCTCTCTCTCTCTCTCTCTCTCTGTCAAAAACAATAAAAATAAATATTTTTAAAAAATAAGAAAAAAGTTCAATGGAAACTTATATGCTCATGCTGGGGGCAGAGAAGCATGGCAGGGAGCTCAAGACAAGACTGCGGCAGAAAAACAGATGACATGAGAGGGAAATAGGGGAGACGTGTGCAGATCAAAATGGAAAGACTAGTTCAAGAAGGAAAAAGAATGAGGCCAATGTTTAAACTGTAAAAGACAAGCTTGTATAACTTTTAAATGGTATCACACTGCTGTGCTATGCAGATTCCAGGGAAGAATGATGAAAGAGTGACATGAAGAGGAATCATTTTAGTTCTAGATGCTAATAATACTTACAATAGCCTAAAAATCATGCCCCTTGCCACAAAAAAATTAAACTTCACAATAAAAAAATTTAGCCATCTAAGAATGTGTGAAGGGGGATAGAGTTTTAAATTTTGGTTTTGGGGGGTGATGCGAGCCAAAAGGTTTAAGGCCACTGTTGTGCGGCATGTCCTGGGGTTTCGTTTTTCTGCCGTGAAAACTTGGGGGCAGGGGACAGGGGACGGAGGGGTTTCAGGCGGGCTGAGGGATTAGCTTTGCACTTCAGAAAGTCCTTGCAGATTGTGGGGGGAATAACAGAGGAAGCCTCTGCAAGCCTCAGGGTTGAGGGGCAACCCTCAGGGAGGCACCCCCTTTCTCCCTAGGGCGCCCAGCCAACAGCCCCATGTGTAGGGCTGAAGTGGGAAGAGCTACTCCCAGCTGCAAGCTCTCTCTGCCCAGCAGGGGGCGTCGCTGGGGGGTGTCCTCTCAGCCCTGCACACTCCGGACATGCTCTCCCTGCCCACAAAGAGTCCAGGGAATGAGGAGGGGGCTTTGATGGAGCAGCTACCCAAGCCCAGAGGAGGACAAAGGACTCCGTTTCCAAGGCGACAAGGGCTGGGAAGCCATTTAGTGTTCTCTTTTTCATACCTGCTAATTTGGGTTTGCAGAGACAGCTTTGGCCATTTCTGCCGATAGAGACAATGTCGTTTTAAGAGCTAATTTGTTCGCCCGGCCATTTACGTTCAGTAACTAAATATCAGGTATTCCTCAGGGAAGCTCAGGGTCGGCCAGAGCACTGGGGCTTGGGGGGGTCGTCAAAGGGTCCTGGGGAAGCAGGGTCAGTGGGGGCAGGGGCTGCGTGGTGATGTCAGCCCTGGGGCACCGCAGGGGCTGAGCAGAGGGGAACTGAGGCCCTGTGCGGCCGGGGGGGGGGGGGGGGGGGGGGGGGGGGGGGGGGGGGGCCCCGGGGGGGGGGGCGGGGACTGGCTGCCACCTCTGGGAGCTCCCCACCCGTCTGGGGGGCTCGGGGCCGGGGGTGGTGACGTGAGAGGACGGAGCAGGCACAGGGCCTTCGGGCAGCACCAGTACAACAAGCAGTTGTTCAACTTAGATTAGAGGCCTCAGGCGAGCAGAGAGTATAGGGGTTTAAAGGGCCCCCAAACTGCCCCTTGGCACTGCCCCTGCATATGCCCTTGGCCAGGGGTTCTCAGTGCCATCAAAGGACGCTCCTGGCAAGAGCAGAAAGGTCCTGCGCAGGTGCGGGCAGCTCCGCTCCAAGCCGCAGCCCCAGGCTGCCTGCTGCGTGGCTCCAGCAGCCCCAAAGCACTGTGGGCACCAGGGGCTTGGGCCCCGTGGGTGTGGGCAGGCTCCTAGGGAACTCTGCTTCCTCTGCGCCCACCCCATCTCCCCTCGGAGGTGACCAAGGGCTGGGAAGCCATCTCGTTTCCCTTCTTACACCTGGTGGTTTGGGTTTGTAGAGACAGGTGTGGCCTGTTATTCCACCCCCAATCGGAGGGGACTTTCTGAAAAGTAAAGTTAACCCCCAGCCTTAAAACACAAAGTGGGTGGGGTGGGGGGAGAGGGGCGCTCCATGCATTTGCAGGAGGCGGGCACGAGGCGTGGGGGCTGGCCTGTATCAGCACCCTGCCCACCAGGCTCCCATGCCTCCGGGCAACTCACGTGAAGTCAGCGTCCTGGCCCTCCTGCACGTGGCAGGTCCCCCCGTCTCCACAGGGGCCACTGGAACAACTGTCCAGGGACACCTCGCAGTCTCGGCCCTAGAGAGAACGTCCGCGATGGGGACCCAGGGAGACCCAAGGGGCGTGTGAGCCAACAGAGCCACTAGTCCCCTCTGCAGCTCACTCTGCCTGTCCCAGGTGTTCCTCCCTTCCTCCCTCCCTTCCTTCCTCCCTCCTTTCCTCCTTTCCTCCCTTCCTCCCTCCCTCCCTCCCTTCCTTCCTTCCTTCCTTCCTTCCTTCCTTCCTTCCTTCCTTCCTCCCTCCCTCCCTCCCTCCCTTCCTTCCTCCCTCCCTCCCTTCCTTCCTTCCTTCCCTCCCTTCCTCCTTTCCTTCCTTCCTTCCTCTCCCATTGCATGTTGGGTCATTGATTCCATGTCCCCTCCAGCACTGGCCTGGCGCTGGGCACAGACAGGCCCCGCTCCACCCTGCCGCACACAGAGCAGCCCTGCTGCACACAGAGCAGCCCTGCTCTCCTGTCAGCCTCCACTCACCTTGTAGCCGCTGGGGCAGGCACACCTGTACACCTCAAGGGGGTCATTCTGGCAGGTGCCCTGGTTCTGGCACGGGCTGGACAAGCAGGGATCACACTTGGCCTGGACAGCCAGGGTGGGGGGACCTGAGGCAAGTGGACAGGTTAGCACAGGCAAGAGGGGGCTGGGCTCAGAGCCCCCTCCCTCCCCTCCCCCAGCACCCCAGCTCTGCAGAGACAAGGAGATTTTTGCCACTCCCTGTACTTCCTCTGGGTGGCGTTCCCCCTCCTTTCACAATCCTCTCCAGCCTCCGGACCCTCCCCTGTAAAACCGGGCTCGAAGCAGCCTCTGCCCCACAGGCTGGAAAGACCACCTGCTAATCCACAAGAAGTGCCTAATGGGCGCGGCGGTCAGGGCAGGGCCATCCAGGTCAGAGCACCACAGTCGCTGTTACTGAATTGGTCAGCTGGCCCTACCTGGGTCCTCTCACCCTTCTGTGACAGCTACCCCCAGGCCTGCCACCCACTGACCAGCATGACAAGGATGCTACCTGGGCGGACAGGAGACAGCTCTGTGAGGAGGCCACGTGGACTCAGGGCGAAAATGTCCATTTGCCTTGAGCTGGTTTCCTTCCAAAGCTGAACAAGAAGGACCCTCTCCTGCCACCTCTCTGGCTACAAGCGTGACCTTGTCCAGCTCCTCCCAGACTCACTGGTCACCTTCCCTGAACTTGGAGGTGGACGAGGAGCTGCCAGCCAGGCTCCCTGAGCACTCCTGTGAGGGGCATTGGGACCTCGGAGAATAAACGGTAAGAGCAGCCAGTGAGCTCAGACTCCGCTAGAAGTGGAGAAATCTGCTTCTGCTGAAGAGGCGGGAGTACGAATAAAACCACTTTTCAGCAGTAACGGGAATAAAGCCTGAGGGGCCGTCCTGGGCCCAGGTGGGAGTCTGCTTCTTGATGCAGGTGCTGGTACCCTGTGCTTGTTCAGTTTGTGAAAATTCAGCCTGCCCGTTACTGGTGGGCTGCGTACTTTTCTGCTGTGTGTGTCATATTTCAATAAAAAAGCTAAACACACACACAAACTTCTCCCCAGAACCAACCCCACCCGGTTAAATGAATCCTGAGCAAAGGCTTCCACACAAACCGGCCTGCTCCCAACAGCCAAGCCACAGACAGGGCCCCCCTGAACTGTTACCCTGGTGACAGCATCTGCACGAAGGGTGGCCCAGGGCCGCCTCATTAACCTATGGCTGTCAGTTTCGTTTCTGGCGGTGGTCGCTGAGCTTGCAGAGTGCAGGGGCCGTGCCCCACGGTCTCGGGGGCGCTCCCCCAATTGTCCCCCGGCACACAAAGCTGGGCCTGGGGCAGCCACTCAGCCACTTCCCTCTGCTCAGCAGGGCTCCCGGGGCTTGGGCTGTCAGTCAATCAGTCAATCAACCCCTGAACAAGCATTTACAGATGCCCAGGGCGAGGTGCCTTCAGAGCAAAGCCAGATAAGCCCTGGCTCACACTCAGGCCCTGCATTTCTGCAAATGTCAGGAGCGTGGCAGCTGCATCCCGCAGCTCAGGGCTTGAAGCTAATTGCTGAGCACAATTCCACCAAAGGGAGACCGGAGTGCTCCCACTGCTTGAGAGGCTCGGAGCTTCCAGAAGTGCTGCTGCTATTTTTATTTTCCTCACGCAACCCCAGGGAGGGATTAAAGCCCTGCAGGCCTGAGATTCTCTGCCTGGCGTTTTGTGCTCATTGGTGTGTCAGGACTAGCAGGCAGCCATGCTAACAAGCTGCAGGTGCCTCGTTTCTGCCACCTGACCCCCCACCCGGCTGGTCACCACAGGGACACAGGAGCATCTGCACGGCTCAGTCAAGGTGGGGCAGGCACTGGGGAGCACCCACCACTCTCTCTCGTGCCCCTGGGCTCACCTTGGCATTCGAACTTCTTGGCAGGTGTGGTAAGGAGCAGCTTGCCCTCCATGTCTGGGGGCCCGGCGCAGCGGGCAATGCCTGGTTCCTTGTAGCCTGTCTTCACCCAGCCGGACAGCCAGCGGAGGTGGCAGTCACAGTACAGCGGGTTGGCACCAATGGCCCTGAGCGGAGAGAAGCAGGCATTACAGCTTCACGGGGTCCTTCACAAAGCACCCAGGGTGCAGGGCACTATGCCCGGGGCTGGCAGAAACCCTGTGGCCCCCACTGCATGAGCACGTAGCATTGTTTCCTATGTGTTACCCTTCCTTAGTCCTCACCACACCAATCTCCCCATTTTACGTGCTGAAGCTGAGGCTCAGGAAGATGAAGGCACTTGCCTGAGACTGCACAGGGGCGGGGATTTGACCCCGTGCAGTTGAGGCCATAAGCCTATGAACGCAGTGCCCCCAGGGGGCCCAGGGGAGAAAGGAACCTGTGCAGACGACCGACCGCTTTTCTCACAGCCGGGCATCTGATCCTCTCCTGAGCCCTGCCCCGCAGTGTCCGCTTTATTTCTGTTACAGATGTGGGAACTGAGCCTCCCGGGAAATAACTCATTGCCCTGAGGCTGCACAACCAGGGAAGGATCCAGACCCAGAGCTTCCGGACTCTGGGGCCCCTACTCTTTCATTTTTTCTTTTCGTTTTGAATTAAACGAGGAGCCGTGAATGCATTCTCATCGTAAACCACTTTCAAACATTTCACACCACTCTGCCTCACACAGTGTTGTGAAGGCACGAAAGGCCGCTGGACTGTACGCATCAAAATGGGCGCTTTTATATTCGGTGAATTTTACCTCAATTTTTTTAATGGCACATTCCTGTGTCACTGATGGAAGTGCAAAATGGAATAACTCCGACGGAGGGGAATTTTGTGATACCTCTCAGATTGCCTGATGACCCAGCAATTCTGTTTCTGGGAGTGTATCTCACAGATATACCTGGACACGTGCCTAAAGATATCTGTGCAATGGTATTGATCACAGCATTGTTTGTTATTGAAACACTGGAAGCCCCCAGTGATCACCAATAGGGGAGTGAGTAAATAAACTATGATAAATCCACATTGGAAAAAAAAGAGTCTACACCCACTGCCAACCGCACAAGGACACACGGTCCACACTTAGGTGTGTGGCCTTCTAGCCCTCCCCATGTTTAAACACATCAAGTCCATCCACTACACATCACTAAGCAGCTTGCTTTCTGTCCCTAAACAACATGTCTTAGAGATCATTCCATACCTGGATCCACCTCATTTTGTTACACTGCTTCACAGCATCGTAAAGGATAGATGCCTCATCGCTTACTGAGCAATTTCCCTGTTGCCAGACATTCTGGTCATTTCTAGTGGTGGTAACACCTTTGTGCATGCCTCTTGGTGAGGTGTGAGCATTTTTCTAGAACAGATGCCTAGAACTTGGGTTTAGGTCACAGAGGAAGTCGTGCGTGTAAAAAAGTGTTAACAGGGGATGCCAGGATCGCTCAGCAGGTTGAGCTCTTGTCTCGCAACCACAAGGTCTAGGAATCGAATCCCAGCCCCAGCCATGCAGACCCACACGCTGAACTGTGGCGCAACTGGTAACTGCTGAGATGGTGGCGAAGGTTCTCCCCTCCCACGTGGGAGGCCCCCAGTTCTGTTCCTGCCCCTCACGGCCCCACATCCACTTGTGTGGAATGAAATCAAGTCACAGCTGATGATGTGCATCTGTGGAGACTGCTCTGGGCCCTCCCCCTTCTCTCTCTCTCTCTCTCTCTCTCTCTCTCCCCTTCTCTCAAACAATAAAATAAATCTTTTTTAGAAAGAGTTAACAGCTGCCCTCTGGAAAGGTTGCAGGGACTCAGCCTCGCCAGCAGTGTGAGGCCTCACCTGCTCCTGCAGCTCCCGCCCCCACACCGTGTCCAGCCAGGTGGCTTACCCATCTGGTGGGCAAGCTCAGAATCTTCTCACTACACCCCAGTAGAGGCTCAGAGATGCACAAGACACGGATTCGAGGGCGTGAAGAGGCCAGGGGTCTGTGATCCGCAAATGCAAAACCCAGAACCTCGTGCCTGACGTTCTTTGGTGTGGGCGTTATTTTGAAGCTCCCAGGCTGTACGCGGTTAATGAGAATGAGCGCCTTCACAAAGTGCCTACCAAGGAGGCGCCGCCATCTCCCACCTGTCTCGGCAACACAAGAGCACCGGGCTCCCCTTGACAGCAGGAAGTCCCCAAAACAGCAGCGCTGAGAGCTGTGTGGCCCCGTAGGCAGGCTGAGTGAGACCTGGCCTCGGGCCCACGCAGCGGCTCCTGGCTCGCTTTCCATCTCTGGGGCTCACTTTATGGTTCGATAAGGGGCCTGCACGCTTGAGAATTGGGGGGACACAGGCATGTGTACCCTGAAATGGGCACTGAGGGAATGATGCAGCTTGGAAGAGAACGCCAATGCAGCCTCGACGTGTACTTGGTTTTTTTCTGTCCTGCCTTGCTGACAGCGACTCTGGCTCCCGGGACCTGAGACCCCGTCCTCTTCCCACTGAACAGAACCAGGTGCCACCCAGGCCGAGGAGGCTCGGACGCTTTGAACCTTTGAAGCGCCAGTGTGTTAAAAAAATACAAAGGCTTTTTAAAATAGCAGGCGTACAAAAACCGTGGCATATTTAAGATGTTTACATGTACTGGATTAATGTGTTTAACATAACCAGTGCAAGGTAATGTAATTCTGTTAGCCATGAGATAAATAACAGAATTCATCATAAGATATTGTTTGTACTACATGGCAGGACTGTGGGCTGGTGACGAGCCATGAGTTTCAAGTTTATTATGAATGGCTGCTTCTTTCCGTCCTGAAGCTCCCGTACAGAAAGTGCCACAAAGACTAAGTCTGAGGGGAAGCCGGGATGGCTCAGCGGGTTAGGCGCTGGCTTTGCAGCGCTGGGGACTGAGGATTGAATCCCGGCCCCGGCCCGTGCGGACCCATATGCTGAACTGGGGAGTGTTTCCCATGTATAGCTGTGGAGACTGCTCTGGGCCCTCCCCCCTCTCTCTGTCTGTCTCTGTCTGTCAAAAACAATAAAGATAAATTAAAAAAACAAAACAAAAAACTAAATCTGAGGGCCCTGTGAACATGAAGGCCCTTGACATGTCGTAGGATCTTTCCAATTCCCAAGTTTATTCCCCCACAAAATGGCAGTAAAGTGACATCTCAAATGCAAGTGTCCCTTTCTGACTCTTAATATAAAAATATAATAAAGAACAATAAAAACTACAAGAGTCAGGGAAGCTGGGATGGCTCAGCGGGTTAAGTGCTCACTTTGCAACCCTGGAGCCTGAGGATCGAATCCCGGCTCCAGCCCATGTGGACCCATATGCTGAGCTGGGGTGTGCCCCCAGTTCAGTTCTTGCCGGGGCCTATGCGGGAGGCTCCTGGCCCAGTTCCTGCCCTGCGCAGCCCTGTGCCCACCTGTGGAGTGAAACTATATGGAAAACTAATGTCAACTATGGAGACTGCTCTGGGCCCTCCCCATTCTCTTTGTCTCTCTCTGTTCATCTCTTTCTCTGTCAAAAAACAATAAAAATAAATCTTAAAAAAAAAAAAAATAACCTACAAGAGTCAATATAAAGCTGTTCAAACCTCTCCATTCTGGCTTGACCAACACTAGCCTTCCTTGTCTCCGTAGATATAGAACAGACTCCGAGCCACTCCTGAATTCAGTATTCCAAGCTCTAATTTATCCGAAGGCCCCATTCTTGTGGCTATTTCAGTAGTTCTAGCAGTTCACTTTCACCTGGGGACCATTTTTCTCGATAAAAACTCAGTGGTGAGGGGAGAGCCACAGCCCCCTCAGAGACGCAGCGGGAGGGGGGCAGCCAGGCTGCTCAGCTATCCAAAAGGACTGTGGACTCGGTCCCCAACGAAAGTATAAATAACCCTGTGTGGTTGATCTTTGCTGTGACTTGGAAATAGCTGGAACAGTAGGTAGTAGGTGTGCTCATGCCAAGACCCTGCCAGGCTTCTATTAATGTAACTGGGAGAGAATGCTCTGTGCCTGGCCCCACCTCCAGAAGTAGCCCACTGCTTTTTCACATAGTCACTTTTTTTCCAATTTTAGAATATGTGCTGCCAAAGTGAGCACTATTCGCTTCTTTTTTATCGTGGTAAAATACGTGTAACTTAAGAGTTGCCATTTGGACCATTTTAAGTGTGTCATTCATTGGAATCAATTATATATACAATGTTGTACAACTATCACCGCTACCTGGTCCCAAAACCTTTTCATTACCCCAAACAGGAATTCTATACCATTAAACAAAAACTCCCCATTCCCTGCTGCCAGCACCAGCAACCACCGCTCTCCTTTCTGTAGCTGTGAAGTGGACTCTTCTGGGTGCCTCATATCAGGGGGGTCATGCAATATTTGTCCTTTTATGTGTGGGTGCTCTCTCTGTGCATCTCTTCAAGGTTCATCCATGTTGTAGCATGTGTCAGAGCTGCATTGCTTTTTCGGGGCTGCATAATATCCCATTGTAAGTACATGGCACATTTTGTTGATCGTTGATCTGTTGATGGACACTTGGGTTGTTTTGGCTTTTTGGCAATTGTGTGAATAGTGCTGCTATGAGCACGGGTGTGCAGGGAGGAACGCCAGCATCTGGTGAGTCCCTGCTTTCAGTTCTCTTGGGCTTATAGTTAGGGATGGAAGTGCCGGATCGCAGGGTAACTCTATGTTTAGCCATTTGAGGAATCAAATGCACTCCTTTTTAAGAATCCTCCTGGCACTACCAGCTAAATGGCTCTGGGAGCAGCTCTATGTCCAATTATCCACTTCTTGGGAGTAGCAGGTTTCTAGAGCTTAACCCCCACATGTGAAGTCAGAGTAGGCTGGCCAGACGTACCTTTTTAAACGGGACAGAAAACAACGGTACTGACTTATTTCAAACAGTACATAAGGGCAGCCTGGTCTCACTGGACCACCTTCAAGGTGTCAGTAGCCTGATCATATGCACGTTTTGAACAGGACAGTACCACTGTTTTCTGTCCAGTTTCAAGTGTTACATCTGGTCAACCTACTTCAGAGCCGCAACACTAGTGCTGTCCTCAAGGGCATGAGCTTTCCAGACAGAAGACTCCAGCCCCTCCCCCGCCCTCCAGGTCCCCGGCTTCGCAACTGTGGGCAAGTTTCTCCAATTTTATGGGCCAGATTCCTCAGGTGTGAAATGGGAATAATAGTAGTTATGTTGTAGAATTGCTGTGAGACTTACAGAATTGCTCAAGAGGTCAAGTGCTTGGTAACCAATAAATGGTCATCACTATTTTTATTACTGCCTGTGAAGAACTGTTCTCCAGTTCCACTGCTGCAGCTGATGAAACCCTGAACGTGTAAGAGTCTGGGATGGGGAGTTTCAGGGTGAAAGCAACCAACTCTGACAGTCTCTGGGGGCGAGGCCTTTCTTGGAATTCAAATTCTGTTTCTATCCAAAGGGTGGAGCCAAAGTTACTTACAGGTGAGACAGGGAGGTCACATCTGCAAAGATGCCCTCTGGGAGGGTGGAGATGTCATTGCCATGCAGGGACCTGAGGGCAGAAGAGGCTGTCAGTGTCTCCTTCAGAGACAGAGGCGTGAGGACTGAGGAATGGATGGAGGGCCAGGTACCACCCTCTACGGGTGGGGTTGGGTGGGGGGTGCCGTCTCTGCCCCCTCAATATCTCCACCAGTGCCATGAGGGAGACGCCCCCCAGCTCAGAGACAGACCCTGCCCTGCTGCCCACAGGCAGTGGAGAGGGAGCCCCTAATGCTCTGTGGAGACCACCCTGCCCCTTAGCCCTCCTGCAGGACTCTGTTTTGGCCATCATAAATACCTCAAGCGTCATTTCTGTTTAAGTAACAAATGGAACACGTGCAGCCAGAAGCCTGCAGGGTGGGCTTGTCTTGGCCAGAAAGTTAATGCACAACCCATAGGGTGAAGACTGTCACCTTGCCCCAGGGGGTGGGGAGCCAGAGAATTCGCGCACAGGATACATAACAGGCATGGCAGAAGGCTTTGATCACAGGGCCAAAGCCTCCCAGTGGGAACTCTTAGAACCGGCTCATGAACCTCTTGCAGCATTCTCTGAACAGAAGACTCACATGCAAATGAGGGGTTACCTTACGTGGATGGGCCCTTACTCCCCTCACCCCACCTCCCCACCCCACCCCAGCAAACACACTTTGGGGGCAGACAGCAACCTCCAGGTCTCAGCTAGTTCCCCATTCACTCCTCAGCCTCCATTAGGGGCTTGAATGAGAATGGGTTGGACACAGTGGGCCCCCGCCGGGCCCCCCCACCCCCGGAGGGTGGCAGGGCCCTCAGGGGACACTCACAGCAGGCGCAGGGAGCGCAGCCCCTGGAAGGCCAGAGCAGGGATGCACTGCAGGGCGTTGTAGCTGAGGATCCTGTGGGAAGGAAGGAAACAGACGGGTTCACCTGGGACTGCGGAGCTGGAGGCAGTGGGGGCCTTACTAAGGGGCACGGGAGCTTCTGGGGATGACAGAAGTAGCCCCTCTATTGATAGTGGTGATGGGTCCATGGGTCTGAACCTGGGTCAAAATGGATCAAATTGTACACGCTAAGTAGGTGCAGTTTGTTGTAGATTAATTGTACCTCACGGAAGCTGTTTTTTTAATAATAAGAGAAAGGAGACTCTCCTTTCACAAATAAGGCCTCTGTTTCCTGTGCCACTGCCAGGGTCACGCAGAGCAGGATTTCTCAGCCTCCACGCTGTTGACAATTCTTCGTTGTGGGGGGCTGTCCTGGGCATTGTAGGATGTTTAGCAGCATTCCTGGCCTCCTCACCCCCTTCCCCCCACTCTCCTCCAGCTGTGACAACCAAAAACGTCCCCTGGAGGGCAGAAGCGCCCCTGGCTGAGAACCCCTGCACTAGACCAAGGCGGCTTCACACACAAGCTCATGAAGACTTTGAGGCAGGAACCCGCTGACTCGCAGACCCCGAGCAGATCAGGGCAGGTGGGTGGAACCCACATGGCAAGGCCTTAGGCCCACGTTCTGCTCCTGGGGGCTGGATGGTCCAGGATCCCACCCTGCCTCTAATATTTGACCACAGCAGAACCTAAGGGAAAATTCTGAAGTTCTTGGCACGTGATCTGTCAAACAAGGTGTTGGGAAGGTGAATGAGATACACTCTCAAGCTCCAGGCAAATAATTTATAAGAAATGCTTATTAATGCTTTCTTGGAATATAGTTAAAGCAGTCATTAAGGGGAAGCCGGGATGGCTCCGTGGGTTAAGCGCTCACTTTGCAGCCCCAGGGACCTAGGATCAAATCCTGGCCCCGGCCCGTGCAGACCCATATGCTGAACTGGGGAGTGCCCCCAGTTCAGTTCTCACCGCGGTGACACCCTGGCCCAGTTCCTGCCCTGTGCAGCCCCACCCACCTGTGGAATTAAACTATGTGGAAAAACCAATGATGTGCAACTATGGAGACTGTTCTGGGCCCTCCCCCTTCTCTCTCTGTCTCTGTCTCTCTCTCTCTGTCAAAAACAATAAAAATAAATCTTTAAAAAAAAGCAATCATTAAAATATCTTAGAATATGGTCACAAAAAAGTTCAGAGGGTCACTGCTCACACTAGTCCAAACTGGAAACAACCCAAATATCCATCGGTAGTAGAATGGATAAGGAAGGTACAACATATTTCCACAAGAAATACTATACAGCAGTGAAAACGAACAGTCCACAACTTTACCAAGTGTATCTCAAAACATCATTGTAAATAAACTAAACATAAAAAATATATTCCATATGATGTAATTTGCGTAAGGTTAAAAATGCACAATATTAAACTTCATTGTACAGAACTGTATTTGCAGGTGGCAACACTATAAAGACCAAAGAAGTGATCATCAGAAAAATCAGGGTTGGGGTTGCCTGGGGCTGGGAGAGGGAGGAATAATGATCAGGAAGGGACAGAGGGACTTTTGGGATGCTAGATGTGTTCCAGTTTTGGCCTTACGTATCTACACATGTTCTAGCTTTAAGATTATTTGTAATTCTGTACATTTGTATTTTTTGCACCTTTCCATATATAGACTGTATTTCACAATAAAAAATGTTTCTTTAAAAATCTTTTTGGGTGTGAGGCCCTGCGTACTCCGGGTCAGGTGAGAGAGTCTGTCTGCACGTGACACCTGTGAGTGGAGGGCTTGGGGAAAGTCTCACTGGTCACAGCACTGCCCTCCCTCCACCTTCCCCCGCTGAGACTCACAGAGTGGTCAGTTGGCTCATGTTGGTGAAGGAGGAATTGCTTAAGGAACTGATCTTGTTGTTACTTAGGTCCCTGGAAAAGACAAAAGCCGCCAACAGACAGTTTCACAGTAAGAACTGGCCCACCATCAGTCTTCTTTCCCTTTATTCCAGCTCAGGCGTCTGTGAGCCACCTAGTGGAGCCGCCTCCCATCACACCCAAGGCGGGGCGTCTCTTGGGTGCTCTGTCACCAGCCACCAGTGGAACAATCAAAACACATTCACTAGATCATTAGCAGAGACAGACAGACTGGAGCTGCAAAATTTAGTAAGTCAGCGCTACTTGAACTGAACTTCTCATAGCAAGGAACTTGTGCCGAAGGACAATCATTGCCCAGGACACTGTAGCTAACTTCTTTTCTCTCATAGCAAGACTCTCAATGAAGGCAGTAACATGCTGATTTACATTCTGGTATAAGTCCCTTCTCTAACTGTGGACTCATTACAGTTCCCCAGACTGCCTTTCGTCCATCAACCACATTTAGAGGTAGTGCTGCTCCAAGCCACACTAAAATGGAACATTTCTGTACTTCTTTTTGGGATAACCAGGGCAATAAGCAGACAGATAAAGACAGCTGAAGTGAGGTGGTCATCAGGCTGGAGAAATAAGAGGAGTTGAACTTATTCTGAGGTTTATTTTGTCTATTTTCATGAAGTGGAAAAGGTCAAAGCAGGTGTTTGCCTAACAAACAACTTAGCTACAGATGCATATTCATAGCTGCCATAGTTCAATTTGGTTTGAGGGCCAAGATTGAACCAAAAAGTTTTCCATCACCTTCTCCTTCTGCTCTGGCTCCTACCTTTGCAAAGCTGAGCTGCATTAACAATAACAATCAGCCTAGAGCGGGGGTGGCAAACCTATGGCACGCGTGCCCAAATGGCACGCGGCGCAATTATTTTAGCACGTGGCGCAATTATTTTAGCACGTGGAGCTGTGAATACCATTTTAAAAATTATTGTTTATGCTCTTATAGACATAAAAATAATCGATACCTCTATCTCACTCGATGGGTTGGCACGCGAGTCAAGCGAGTTTACTCTTATTTCATAAACTTTGGCACTCAATCGCCAAAAGGTTCGCCACCCCAGGCCTAGAGGGAGGAGGCTTTGGGAGAAGGTGTGGGCAGAAGCAGGGTCCATCCCACCCAGGGAAGCCTGGAACAATGCAATGCCCAAGCATGGCCACTAGGTGGCAAAACAGCTCTATGCACAGATGTTCCCAGACAGAAAGGGTGAAATAAGAAAAAACGGGAGCAGCCACAAGTGGGGTCTGTAGGGAATTCCAGGAAAGCTGGAGCCACAACGGTCAGACGCCAATGGCCCTCCTGTTCTCAGGGGCTGGTTTGGAACCCTCAAGCCACCTGGATACTCACACAAGCTGCAGGTACTTGAAGGTGGACAGCTGTCCCGGAACCAGAGTGAACTGGTTCCCGTCCAGGTAGCTGCAGGAGAGAACACAGCAGTTAGCACACCGTGGCCGCCGCTGGCAGTGCTGTGCTGGAAGGACCTTCCCTGCAGCCGGGCCTTCTCACTCATCTCCCTCCACATTGCTAATTGGAGGACAAAATACATTCACTCCTTATCATGGTGCCACCCGAAAAACTTGTTGAAAGCCACTGAGACTTGGCTTCCTTCCGCTCGTGCCCTGCTCCCTCCGCCTCTTCCCTGTTGGTGGGCACTACCCAGAGCTCAATGCGGGGCCTGCTGCCCTTCCCTCTCTGCTCTGCAATTTTCCTGCCAAGTAGATCTGATCTGCGTGCTAGGAACTCTTAAGTCCACCTGCCAGGCCCCCCGCCACCCCCGGCTCTGCTTGCTGCCAAGGTGAAGGTGGTCAGCCCCACAGAAGCTCTAAACCCGCAAGTGCCCAAACTGGCTTCCCCTGATCCATCAGCAGCATAGTCCATGTTCCTAACCAGCCACGCTCAGGCCCCTGGTGGTCACTCTCCATCTTCCCCTGCAGCCAGTCCCAGGAATGCTGGCTTCCGCCACCCACTGGGCTCATCTGCTTTTGTTTTGTTCTCACATTCACCCCCAGACTGCACACCATCACCCATGTCTGGGCTGCTGCACAGCCTCCTGTTCTCCCAACCTTGGTCTCCCTTCTGGGACTCACTATGTACGTTGCCACCCAAGTCATTGTCCTTAAAGCCACGTCCATCAAAAATTCTCCTAAAATGTTCCCCAGGTTCAAGTGGCTGTGAACCTCCCTGTCCTTCCCCCCCACCACCAGCCATCCTTGCTAAGCAATGGCCCAAGCACCAGGAGCTGAAGCCCCAGCTGGGCTCCCTGCACAGGAACCCCATTTACTACTACCCTCAGGACGGCTCTCCCCACCCCCACCCCACCCCCAAAGAGCCAGAGAGTGGCAACCTCAGCACTGTTCTCGCCCTAACCCACAACTCTGCCTCATACAAGGTGACCCCCACCCATCCCATTGAAACCCCTCAGCGGCCCTTCAATAGACCCAAGTAGACCCATTTTATAGCTGAGGAAACTGAGGCTTGGAGAAGTCAAGTGACTTTCCCAGCATCTTCAGTCAAAGGAGGCACCTGTCCCATGATGTCGAGGGTTGTTATGAGACACCAAAGAGAAAAAGGTGACTCTAACACTGCGATAGAAAATTGGGCAAGTGGAAGGGTGGGCAAGTCCCAGGACAGGGACTGCAGAGACTGATGTGCTTGTGAGGACGTAGCCAGCCTCGCTGGTCATGAAAGAAATCAAAGGAAAACCTTACACCCACCCCACGGGGTAAGAAAAGCCCAGCTACTGAGACCAGGAGGGACCAATCTGCAAGGACAGGACGAGTCAGGGCCTGCCCAAAGCCTTTCTCTTGGAGGTGTCTGTTGAAGAAGCCCAGCTCCCCCTCCCTCTGCCATACACATTCACATCCATGCCCCCACGTGAGTGCAGATGCCAGATCCCGAGCAACCAAGATTGCAGCCCACAACGCCCAGAGCTGACAGGAGGGCAGGCGGGCCATTTCCACACAGGTAGTGACCGCGCAAAGGAAGTAACTTGTCTAGGAGGCCAGCCGTGCAAAGGCAGCAAGACCCCTCCCAGTGCACTGTTCTTTGACTAGCAGTTTCATCTCGGTGCTATTGATGATAGTAAACAATTGGAAACAACCTCAATGTTCAATAAAGGGGGTTTGTTACATAGACCATAGCAGATTCATGTGATGGGACACTATGCAGCCAATAAAAGTAACTTTTGTGAGTCCTTGCTGCAGAGTGAAATGCCCATGAGATGACGTAAAGTAGGAAAAGTAATGCTACTTCTTATTTTAAAGGGATGAAGCACTTGTCACGGGTCAGTCATGCCACTGGGCAGCTGGAGAGGGGGCACCAAAGAGAAGCTCAAAACTGGTATTTCTTGGAAACCAGTGCTTCCTGCAAAGCCCAAGCTCCAAGCTGCTAGTCAGTTGATAACATCTGCTGAGTCACCTTCTCCTGAGGCCGGGCTCGGGCTACTCACAGTTCTGTGACATTCTTGGGGATGCCCTTGGGCAGGGCCTGCAGGTGCTTGTTGCTGCATCTGACCACGGTGTCCAGGCAGGCGCATTCCTGGGGGCACTGAGGGCGGGGCAGGCAGCCTCCCTCCTCCTGGCCTGGGATGGAAGGCACAAAGCCCCATCAGTGAGGGGACAGGCCCGTCTGACCCTCCTTCCTGCACCCCTCCCCCACCAGGGACAAAGCCCTGGGCCCTGTTATGAGGTTAACATAGGTCTTCGGTCGATCTCTCCTGCCTCAGACCCAAGGTCGACCAAGGCAGAACAGAGAAGAATGGCAGCCATACATTTCTTGAGCACCTACTATATGCCAGACACTGTATGGAACAGTTTCCCTGATGATGCAGTACAGGTGCTGCCTCACCTCTAGGACGCAGGCTCCACAAGGGCAGAGACTTGTGTCTCTGCTTTGTTCCCTGGAGGAGCCTGGCACTCAGCAGCCCCCAAACTAGGTCAGTTGAACGGATGAATTTCTATCTTCTGAGATCTGGAGAGGCTAAGTAACTCGCTTGGGTTAGAAGACCGCTCAGAGGCCATGTGGGGTCCATACCCATGAGTAGCTCAGACAGGGAGAAGCCATGAGTCTGTGGCACTTAGAGACAGCCAGAAGGCCCGTCTCTGGGTTAAACACCCTCACAGAAAGGAAATACACTACAAGGCTAACTGTGACTTTTCTCTGAGTGATGGGATAACAGGTAATGTGGATTTCCTTCTTCCATCTATATGTTCCCATTTTTTTAAACAACAAGCCCTTTGACTGCTCTTATCATCACACACAGATACCAATAGGCGGGGCTCCCTGCTCCTCACTCCTCCCCATCAACAGAGCCTCCCTTCCCAGGAACCCCTTCTCTCAGGGCCATGTCAGGGGCCATGCCCACTCCCCATGCCCCGGTCTGGCCCGGCTCGCCCTCGCCCGGCCGCCCAGGGGCCCGCGAGTTACCTTCCTCACACCTGAAGTCAGGGAAGGCCACGTCCTGCAGGGGAATCTGCCGCAAGAAATCTGGGTTCTGGCACCGGGGGTTCCCGGTGACGATCTTCCGCTTCCGCAGCCAGTCGCCCAGCCAGGCCAGCCGGCAGTTGCAGTTGAAAGGGTTGGCCAGAAGGTTCCTGCAAGAGGCAGTTTGTGTGACCGCCAAGACACCTGCCAGTCTCGGCTGTCCCAGCAAAGCCCTCTCCTGCCTGCTATGCATTGTCCACACCGCCACCAACACTCTCCCAGACAACCACCCACCCATCACCAAGAGGTTTTGCTCCAACACAGCACGATCCACATTTCAATAAACCATGGGGACCCAAACATCCCCTGAGTTTGTCCTTTCAGGTAATGACCGGGAAGACCGTGCCCTTGGGATGGCGGGCAGATGGGGTGCCTGGAGCACAGATAGCCGATGCCCAGGCCCCAGGCTCCTGTCCTCCGGGGGCTGGACTTACAGTGTGGAGAGGGCCTGTAGGGTGTCGAAGGCTCCAGGGGAGATGGTGGCGATCTGGTTGTCATAAAGCGAGAGGAGGCGGACATTGCGCAGGCCCGTGAAGCTGTCGTTGTGGATGCAGCTGATGCGGTTGTTCCTCAGCATCCTGGGAGAGACGGTGGAAAGGAGGGATGAGCCCACACTGTGCCCTTTGGCCACCTGCCTGCACTGTGCTCTGGCCACCACCGGCCAGTTCACAGATCTGCTCCGGGGACACTGAGCCACAGGGAGGAGAACCCCAGCACCAGGTTTTCTGTCTGGAGTGAACGTCTTCCTCATTCCTACCTGCAAAAGTCTCTGTTCACCTCAAAAACCTGGCTCGATTCCCCTCCCCAACCAAAAAGAAAAACCAAGCCTGACACAGAGTGAGCAATTCACAAAAGACACTAAAAGCATTCATGAGCGTTCACAGAAAACATTCAAACCTACTAGTAAATCAAGGACATTTAAGCAAATATTGAATCTTTGCCTGCCAACTGAAAAATTATTAAAAATATAATAATAGTAATAATAGTAATAGTGATGCAGCCAGGGTCGGCAAGTGTGTGGGTAAATGGGCGCTTTCACACCCGGCTAGCAGCAAAGTGACTTGTGACCTCTCTATAACTGTGTTGGTGACAGGCACCAAAATCCCTAAAGGGGCACTTCATGCTTTCACCCAGAAAACCTACTTCTAGGAATTTGGCATAATGGAATAAACCTGGACGATCACTCAAATGAATTTCATGATGAAGATATTAATCACAACATTACTTATTATTTAAAAATTAGAAATAGCCTAGATTTCTAAGAATTATATCATTTATAGTCATTCAAAATGTAAAAGAAATTTTAATGATTCATAAAAGTGTTCACAACGCAGGTTACAAAATAAAATGTATTAAAAGATCCATTAAAAATATCTATGTATGCATGTCTGTATGTGAGTGCATATATGTATGTGTATGCAAGGGGGGATGGATGGATAGATAGATAGATAGATAGATAATAGATGAATAATTGATGGATATAGATAATTTATATAGACAATTGATTAATAGATGATAGATAGTTAATTGATAGAGATATATGATGATGATATGCAGATAGATGATAGATAATTGATAGAGATAGATGAATAATTGATAGATAATAGATAGATAATTGATAAGAGATAGGTGATAATGAAGATAGATAAATTGAAAGAGATAGATGAGAGATAATTGATAGAGATAAATTGATCAATAGATAGATGATAGATAATTGATAGAGATTGCTCAATAGATAGATGACAGATAGACAGATTGATTGATAGACAAACAAATCGATCTCATCTCTGCATGGTGGGGCTTACAGGTGTTTCTTTTTCTGTGCCTGCACTGTCACTTGTGAGCTTTTGCTGGCCCTGTCCCAGCACCAGACCTTCCCCTCTTGTCTGTCCCCATCCATCTTCCTCAGAAAGAACCCAAGTGACTGCTTGAATGGCACCCGCACCCTCATTCAGGAAACACTAGTCAAGCATAAGGAAGACTGAGGCAGCCCTGTGTGAGCAGCCAGGAAAGATAGCCATGCTGTGTTCACAGGGGGGAAGCAAGCTGCCCAGCACAGCAAGTAATCAAATCCCCTTTCTGTGCAACAAACAAAACTCCACAGAGAATTCATACGTCCGTTTACCTTGCACAAATTCCATGATGCATGCTCAGAAACCCATCCACAGCCCTCCTGCAGGGCTGGGCTTTAAACCCAGGCAGGTGGCTCCTAGAGTTGTGCTGCCCAGCTCAGCCACTGCGGGCCACATGGAGTTGCTCAGTGCCTCGGGAGTACTGGCCAAAGGCCAAGTACTTTATAGCCACATGTGACTAGCGTGTTGGTCAGAGCAGACCTGGGCCGCTTCCGTCACTGTAGAAAGCCCCACTGACCAGCACTGTCTGATGGACCCACTAAGAGTCTACATGACCAGCTAAAGAGCTAGAGCAGCCCAGGCAGGAAGTGGAAACAGGATCCTCCTGGGGCCTGATGCCTGGTTAGCCCTGGGTCATGGGATCCCAGAATCCCAGCAAATGGTGCGCTATCCCCACCCCATCTTCACCCACTTGAGTCACCTCTGCCATGTCCCCGCCATGGGGCCACCCAACCCTTCCTGCCTGCAGTAGTGCCGGCCACTGCCGAACTGAACACACGTGCTGTGCTCTTGTAGCCTGACCTCGGGGCCATGAGAGGGGACCTCCAGGCGGGCACACCGCCCTCCGTCCCCTCACTAGGCACTGACCCCACGCCCAGGGAACCAGAAAGCAGGCCTCGCCACAGTTACCAACATCGGGTTCTGGGGCCCACTGCAGTCAGGGTCCTCAGCTGCCCCCTTCCTGCTGCAAGCTGGGGCCAGGGTGAAGGGGGCATCCCACCCTCTCTTCCTTCCCCTTTAACACAGACACCCACACTCTGGCTTTCGCCCACCGCAGCCCAGCTGCCCACCCTGCTCCCCGGCCACACACTCACAGGGTCCTCAAGCCGCCCAGGCCCCGGAACATGCCACTACGGATGGACTCCAGCTGGTTGGCGGTCAGGTGCAGCTCGCTCACAGAGGCTGCGCCCTCGAAGGCCCCGTCTTCAATCTCGGACACCTTGTTGTTGCTCAGGTTGCTGGGAGGGGGGCGGGTGGGAGGATGATGGTGCTCAGGAGCCCCCTTCCTGCACCCAAAGCCCGTGCACGGGAGCCCTGCCCCCGGGGGAGCTCCCCACACCCTGTATCTCCCTCCTTCCCCTTTGGCAGGGCCTGGGTCCTGCCGACAACCTTGGGTCACTCACATTTTCTTCAGATGGGTGAGCTTTTTAAACATCCCAGTGGCCTCCAAGATGGAAATCTCATTGTTGTTTAATCGTCTGTAAGAGACAAGAAAGGGAAACAGCACATCCACAAACGACAGGCACTGAAGTGTCTTCCTAACTGAGATTATTTGGGACTCAAAGGGGCCTCCCAGAAGAATTGATCTGGCAAGGAGAACTGATCCTATTTCAAAGGAAGGCTGGGCCAAGCACTGAAGTTAGGAGGAGGCCGAGCTGTGAATGGAGATATTTTTAACATGAAAGATGCCATGAAAATATAAATAAATGACAGACATGTGTAGGTACTCATGTGTGTGTGTGTGTGTGTGTGTGTGTGTGTGTGTGTGTGTGTGTGGTGTGTGTGTGTGTGCTGTGCTGGTATTTCCAGCAGCCCCGGGCCTGCAAACAGAGCTAGGCCAGAGGAAAACCCGGAGCAGGCCCAGGGGTCTTAGCAGGAGCAGGGCACAGGTAGGGGGAGGGGCTGGGGGCCTCACAGTTCAGCCGTGGACTGGGGGATGCGCTCAGGGATCTTGGTGAGCTTCAGGCTGGAGCACTCCACCACGCTGGCCTCACAGCGACATTTGTGGGGACACACCACATCGCTGTTGCATTCACTGTTCAGCTGGTAATCCTCCGTGCCTGTGGGGAGAGGACGGGAGCCGGGGCTGAGGGGCCTGAGGCAGGCTCCAAGCAGCCTCGCCCAACACAAGACTGCCAGGCCCCTCCCCCTGCTGCCCCCCTGCCTGTCCCCCCCACCTGCCCCTGTCATCTTCCCACCCAGACCAGCCTTGGCTCCCCCACTCTCCTACCTGGAATGAAGTACTGCTCTTTGGCTGGGGAGAAAAGCGGAAATACCATGATGCTGGTGGGATCGCCCACGACTTGCAGGAAGAGCCCAGGCCCTAGCCCCACTGAAGGCCCCCAAGAATGAGCGGCTGCGTGGAGAAGTCCTTCTAAGAAGCACAGAGGTCTCTTGCCCAGACTTATGTTGGGGACAGCACCACCCCCAATTAAACCTCTCAGGGAGCCCCAAAGCCGTGGGGATGCTTCTGTGCAATGGAATGAGACGGGGTTGGGGCCCGGAGGTAGCGGGCCCTGACCGGGATCTGGGCTCAGAAACTGACCCACGCTGCTGCTGCTGCTGCCCCAGCACTTGGAGGACACAACTGTCTCCCTGAGGACGGGTCCCAGGCCTCCCGAGTGTCTTAAAAAGTTGAACGTGGCAGCATGAACGAGAACGAGCGGGGAGTAGAGGACCTGGGTCTTTGTCTGGGTTCTCCCTCGGGACCTCCAGCGAGCTCCCCCTCCCCAGGCCCCAGTAACATGAGGGGTGGCACTGAACACCGTTCATATCCAAGCCTAGAATGTGGAGCCTTCCAGCACGGGTCCAGTGTGGCCTTGGGCACCCTTGCTGGACCCATCCAGGGAACAGTGCAGGGTCCCTGAGCAGGCTGAAGACAGACAGGGTGGCAGGCAGCTACCTGAGCACCGGAACTTCTTGCTCTTGATCTGCCCGATGCGCTTGTTGGCGAGACGCCGGGGGCTGGCGCAGCGGGCCCCGCTTGTCTCGATGGGGTTGGTGCGCAGGAAGTCTGCCAGCCACTTGAGGTTACAGTCGCAGATGAAAGGGTTCTGGGCCAGATGCCTGTCCACATGGGGCAGATCAGAGGGTCAGAGCAAGGACTACAAACCTGCACTGACCTCCACCTTGCTCAGGCCTTGCTGGTAGCTCGTGGCCTGCAGCCCAGGTTGGCCCTGGGGAGAAAATCCTCCCCCACCCCCCGCCCCGGGTAGCCATCTTCAGAGAAGTCCTGCCACAGCCTCACAATGGGGAAGGGTTGCTGCAAGCGTTGGAGCTTCCGGCTGTCCCTGTCCCACACCTTCTTCAAGCCTCACTCTGCCCCATCTTTTTCTAACAGGTGTCCCAAAATTCACGCAAGATTTGAATTTTGTGTCATTTGTGCGGTAAAGTGTTGCCAACAACAACAAAAAAGACAGCGTGACCGCTGACAGTTCAGGGTTATTAAAAGTGAAGGACTACACAAAAGAACAATGCGTTTTCATTGTTGAGCAATATTTTTAAGATAATGAAGGTTTGGCAGCTACAGTTCGCAATTTTCATACAAAATCTGGTAGGAATAGTGATTTAACTTCATCGACTGTGAAGAGATTAATTAAAAAATTTAGGGAGACTGGATCAATTAGTGATCTTAAACACCCTGGCTGTCCTTCAACAAGTTGTTCAACACAAAACATCGAAGCAGTTCGTGAGAGTGTTGCTGAGAGTCCAGGGACATGAATTCGGCACCGCGGTCAAGAATTGGACATTTCGAGAAGCTCTCTACAGCGTATTCTCATGAAAGATTTGCATCTTCATGCTTACAAAGCCATGGAGGCCATTTACCCTATATGCTATTCCATACATAACCCTATACTGTATACTTTATGAATCAATACAAAATTTGCAATTTTCATTATAAACCTGTGCTTTCTATCAAAATAACTTCTTGCGTGAATTTTGGGACACCCGTTACTACCTTTGCCCTGGGACATTTCACAAACAGGAGTGGAAGCAGGAACCACCTGCAGACTGCCCAGAGCACCTTTGTCCTTGCACAGGTGAGGTGACAAGGGCACTAGAACCCAGGACTGTCCACGCTGAGAGGCCTTGGGACCTCTCAGCACCGTGAGTCATGTGCTGTTCCCTCCCTGTGGCCCCAGGCAGCTGCCACCTGTCCCACCGGCTTCTGTCAGGAAGAGTCTGGGCCAGAGGTGGGCGGCTGAGCCTGCAGCTGCAGCTGGGGTGGGAGGGTCTCACAGTGCCTGCAGCCACCTCTCAGCTCCACACGAAATCTCCACTCTCATCCCAGACCACAGGGGTGGCCTCCTCTTGTCCATTTTATGGGCTGTCCCTTGACACAAGGAAACTCAGAAAACACCAACAAGCAGCTACTTATTGAGGAACCACTGCAATTCTGTGGGGCTGCCTGTGTCACTGCCAGGGTATATCTGGGGAAGGGACAGCTGGTAGGAAATGACACCTAAGGGAGCCCTGGTTGCTGTGAGTGACCACATGTCTGCCTTTGCCATGTTCCCTGACTGCCCCAGCATGCTCAAAACAGTCACGTCAGAGCCACCCTGGCAGCCAGCTGGCTGGCCTGCCTGTGTCTGGACCACCACAACTCTGGCTATGCCCTGTTTTCCAAACTGAGACAGCCAAGGCAGGGTATTCCAGCAGCTACCTCGGCACGGTGCCTGAGAGTCAATGCTTCTGCACGGAAGTACAGGGGGACAGGGCAGGGACTGGCTCTGAGGACTCACCACACCACAGCTACTTTCTGCCATCAACTGCCATCCCTTTAGGCCATCTGTTGTCAGCCCTGCCGCCTGCCGGGCTGTAGCTCCACAGACAGGCAGGAACCCTGTCCATGGTCTGAGTGCGCTCAGCTAAGACCCTGACTGCTCTCTCTCTGGGCACTGTCCTGTGGCTTCTGGTTGGAGCCATCTCTGCCTGCTGGCCCTGTCCCTCCCCTTTGCAGACCCCTGTTTTCCTGCCTGAGTCCTGGCTCCTTCCAGCTTCTCCATGTGGGCCAGGCCTCTCCCACCTCTTCTGCATCCAGTTCGACACTTGTTTCCCCATTTAAACTGCCACTTGGCACAGAGGAGATGTGTGCTGACTCCCCACGGCAGAATTTGGAGCTAATTTAGCATGCACTAGAATTCAGGGACTGCCCTAGGACCCTCCAGGCTGCCAAACCGCATCTGACTGCGCCTCTGCCCAGCCTCTGCCTGAACTATTTGCTTCCCTTTATCACAATCTTGGTAGAAAACTCTAAAATTAATTCAATTATGTTGCTCAGGCACGTATTAAAATTTTCACGTGGTACTGAGTAGATAATACATCCTTTTTCAGAACAGGTTATTTGTGTCAAACCCAATTATAAAACACAAAATACCCACAGGGGCAAGTGGCCTCTGTACAAACTTAAGTATTTAACACAAATTGAAATTTTTAACAAAATTCTAAATTATAAACAAAATTTTAAATTTGAAAGTGTAGGGGGTAAGCCAGGATGGCTCAGTGGGTTAAGCGCTTACTTTGCAGCCCCAGGGAACAAGGATCGAATCCCAGCCCCAGCCCGAGTGGACCCATATGCTGAACTGAGGAGTTCCCCCAGTTCAGTTCCCAGGGTGAGACCTCGGCCCAGTTCCTGCCCTGTGCAGCCCCGCACCCACCTGTGGAATGAAACTATGTGGAAAAAACAATGATGTGCAACTATGGAGACTGTTCTGGGCCCTCCCCTCTTCTCTCTGTCTCTGTCTCTGTATTTCTCTCCGTCAAAAACAATAAAAATAAATCTTAAAAAAAAAAAGAAAATGTAGGGATCTGGGGAGGGAAAATACTCAGGAGGAAGAAAAAGTATCTGCTTGGGAAAAGTTAATCCTATTAAGGGCACACCCAAAAATGTGCTACATATGTGGCCACACAGTTATCTCCGTGAACAATTCTGACAGTGGAGGTGGAAGGGAAGACAGTCTCAGTGACTCTCTTGGAATATCCACTAAGAAGTCATAACTAAAATCTTTGCGGCAGATGCTCAACATCATTAGTCAAATGTAACCCACAATGAGATGCCACCTCATAACCCACTCTGATCAAAAAGACAAAAACGTGTTAGAAAGGATGCAGAGAAACTGGAACCCTCATAATACGTCACTGTCAGGAATGTAAAACTCGGCAGCCGCTTTGGAAAACATTGGCAGTTTCTTAATAAGTTCAACATAAATGTCCCAGGTGAACCAGAAATTCCAAGAGAAATGAAAACTTTGTCCATACAAAGATTTATAAGTGAATATTCATAGCAGCACTATGCATCATGGTCCCAAAAGTAGAAATCTAAATGTCTACTAACTAGAATGGATAAACAAGCAGTGGTCTATCTATACAATGGAAAATTATTTGTCAATAAAAGAAACAAAGTAGAGATGCCTACTGCCATATGGACGAACCTGAAAAACATCATGCTAAGCAAAAGAAATCAGTCATAAAAGATGACAGATTGCATGATCCCATTTTTATGAGGTGTCCAGAAAAGGCAAATCTATGGAGATAGAAATTAGATTACTGGCTGCCTGGGGGTAGGTTGGAAATAGGAATTGACTATAAATGGACACAAGGGATTTGGGGGAGGGGATGCTGGAAATATTCTAAAACTGGAATTGTGGTGATAGTTGAATAATTGCAAAGTGACTAAAACTCATTGAATTGTGCACTTATAACAGGTAAATGTTATGGTATGTAAGTTATACTTCATTAAAGATGTTTTGAATTTTTTGTACCCCTCTCCCCTTTTACCTTCTACCAAAAAACAAAAAAAAAAAGATTTTTAATAGCTTAGGGCAAGTTAAACTGCATCAAGGTCAAGACTGTGACACAAGGCATCCAATCTTGGATCTATGGACCGAGAAAGATTTGGTGCGTTTACACCTACTCGGGTCTGACACAAGGCTCAGTCTAGGGGTTTAACCACCAGATGCTGAAATCAGCATATCTGACTATACCTTGGATTTGCATTTCTTTTCTTCTGGTTCCAAACTGTACTTCAGTTGTTAATGGGTGATAATTGTTTGTAAAAGTTCAGTTTTGTTTTACAGCCTTAAATAATGAGGTCTCTTCTCATAATTAAAGAAGGGAGCTGTGTTCTCAGTGATGCTAAAGAGATGCCTGGGACCAAATCCCTGCTTTACTAGATGTTGTGCGACCTTGGGTGACTCATGTAACCTCCCTCTGCCTCAGTTTCCTTATAAGTAAAGTCAGGGATCACAGAACCCACTTTTATAATTTAATTAAGTTTTAAATAAGACAAAATATGTAATGAGCAGAGGCCGGGGTTTAGCAAGGGCTCAATAAACAGAGGTGACTGTTATCAGTATTACTACTATTGGTTATTATGTGTATTTAATGTATATTATATAGCATATACATTACATAGCACCTACGGGAAGCCTTCCTGTTCTAGCATTTGGTGCCCCACTATTGCCCTGGTAGCAGTGGTCAAGGTCTCAGGTATGGTGTCTGGAGGGCAGAAGCACTCGAGGAAATCCATTCCAGCCAGATAAAGGGACACAGAGAAGCCATGCTCAGTAAGTACATCTGTTTGCTTTATTCACTCTCTTTCCACCTGGAGAGGGAGACGTTCTTCATGTGAGACCCTCAGTGCCACCCCACGCCCCCGGCTTTCCTGTATGTGAGTCCCTAGTCTTCACATCTCCTTAGTGAGTATCTCTCGGATGTTCCTCCAACTGCATAAAATAATCCACCTTGTCCATGTCTGCCTGTAACCTCTCATTTCACATACTTGGCAAGATTTCCCGTGCTCCAGCTTCCTCTCCCTGGCTGTCAGTAAATTAATTAGCAGGAGTGCGCTGTGGGCCGGTTCATGGGCTTTAATGAGTTTGTCTCCCTGGCTGACACTTCTGATGGGTCGCCAGGGGGCAGGAGTTGTGCCTTCTACTTGTCCTGCTTTGTACCCATCCCCGCACTCTGTGCAGATATTATCTGACAGGGAGCTCTGTCCAGCGGATAAATAGTGTGGCAACAACCGCAATGCCACAACAATATCAACCACAAATGCCCAGTAAGCACACTTCACAGCACCCACAGGCAGCACATCAAGTCTACCAACAGGTCCCAGAACTGAAGATGGAGAGTGAAGGACACTATGGAAGTGCCTATGTGTAACCAGTAGTACATGACAAGAAATTTCCCTGTGCAGAAGCATTCCAGCTAAAAGGTAAGGATTCTTTTTAAAAGCATAACCACAACAGTATTATCAAAGGAAGGAATGTTAGACTTCAAATATCACCATTTCAGACCCCTAATGAATGAATGGGTCCAGGCATTGAAATCAGCAGCTGTGTTTATTACAAAAGGAGAGACAAGCAGACTTCATGTAGCTTCTGATAGAAGTATCCCATCTGATCTATGAAGTCATCTTGCCAAACAAAGAAAAAAATCGGAAACTGACCAAGCTCCTGATGAAAATTCCTCTCAGCAGGACATAGATAGGACAGCAGAGGGTGTGAAATACACACATATCCTGCATGGAATCAGAAAAGTCCATGGATACAGAAGATGTGGTACATTTACACAATGGAATACTACTCAGCGATAAGAAATGATGAAATACATTCATTTCTGGCAACATGGATGGACCTAGAGACCATCTTATAAAGTGAAATAAGTCAGAATGAAAGAATCCGGAAAAATATGACCTCACTTATAGGTGGAATATAAAACTGAAAGTTACAAAGACACAGAGACCTATGGACACACCCAATAACTTGGTGATTGCCTGAGGGAAGGGGAGGAGGGGGGAGGGCGAGAGGGAGGGGAGGTGGGAGAGGGCACCAGCATTATGGACACACTCAA
>PVKE010004180.1:0-66465 GCA_004027555.1 Craseonycteris thonglongyai
AACCCACTCATTAGAAGGAGTGGGATAATCAGGACTCTGCTATTGGGGAGGCTGTACTTATCACCTTGTGTAGAAATCCAGTTTTACGAGGGCTGTCTGTGAAAAATCCAGCCAAAATGCCTCTGTTTTTCATATTACATGGCTGGATCCTTTCTGGACAGCCCTTGTATATTAAAGATCAAGAATGTAGACACTATGACAGTGCATATATTAAGATTGCAAAGATAAGTGCTTTGGAAAATATGGTGTCTGAGAAAGGTCATGCTTAACTCAGGGAAGAGAAGATGGCCACATGGTTTCTATCTTCTAATATCTGTCTTGTGAAGTCGGTGGCAAACATATTCTGGGTGCTTCTAGAAGGTGAAATTAGATCTTATGAGTGGGTGAAACAAGAAGATTTTGGCTCAGACCAAGAGGAAGAGTGTGTGCCTACCACACTTGGCCACAGTAGGTGAAATACAAGATTTTCACTACATCTCTGTCCATGAGAGTTCTTCATTCACATATAAGGGAACTGTGACTCAGTAGCTTGCCCCAAATTGCTCTGCTCATAGGGGCAGAGGTGGATTTGAGCCCTGGCCTGTGATCTTTCTCCTACATCTCTCTATTTCTGGTACCTATGGAGCTGAGCTGTTCACTAACACCTTGGCTAATTCTGTGTCCCAGGGAGCCTCTCATGAAGGGGGATGTTCAGGCAGTGTGTGCAACTCTAGAAATTCTTACACTGAATGCAAGGTTGCACCAGGTGACCTTTCAGATCCCTTGCAAACATCGGGCCCTGGTTCCAATTCATGCCAAGGAGCAAATGAGCAGGTCATAGTAGACGAGCTACATGCCATTGCCCCCTGCCCCCTGCCCTGTGCCAGCCAGCACACCCACTCTCCCCAGTGCTGCAGGATCACCCTCCTGAAAACACTTCTCAGCTCAGATCCCACCATTGCTCCAAAATCTTCAGCCCTTCCCAGTTGCCCTATGGCATCAATAAAGCAATATGGTATAATAACTAAATAAAAGCGAAGCACATCTGCATTTTGAAGCCCGTCTTCACTTAATTTTCAGCTCCCACGAGCCGCCTCACAGAGCCTGCCCTCTGGACGACCTTCTTACATTCAGAGGCTGAGCTTCCTGTCCCCAGACTGTCTTCTCCTGATAGAATGTGCTCCCTGGCAGCAGTACTTTGAACCCTTTCCCTCTGGAAGGGTCACTTCTAATGTCCCCACTTCCAGGAAGCTTCTTCCGAGTGCCCAGCCAGAAGCAGTTTGTCATTGGAAGCTTCAGAATGACGATCTGGCCTCAAACTTAACAGCATGCACCCCTCTTCATGCCATTCTAACATTGTCTGCGCCCTTGTCTTGTCTCTGCACTAAGTCAGACTTCTGGGGGCAGGGCCTGGATCAGTCACTCCCATCTGTCCCTCTGTCTATACCTCTAAGCGTCCGCTGTGGTACGCAGTGCACACCAGGTAATACGTGCTCACTGGGATCTCTAAAGCTGGTCACAGAATTGAATCACCAGGTGAACGCCCAGAGCAAACCTATTTCAGATGTGGTCATGTCTGAAGGATTTTAGAGTTAGCAACTGAAGAGGAAGCAGAGGTGGGGAGATATATTTTACCTGTTAATTCTTGCCGCATTATTTTTAGCCTTTTTATGGAGAATGAAAAAGAAGAAAAAAAGCCAGAGCTCTGTCAGTAGTGAGAAGCAGACATCTATTATTTCCACCAAGTGTGGGCTCACCCTTTTCAAGAGGAACTTAATTCATCTGTGTGTGTGTGTGTGTGTGGGGGGGGGGGATTAACATTCCTCTAATGATTTCCTTTGAAAACATTTTCATTTTGAAGAGGAAATTCAGTTTCAGAGAGGTTAATTAACTTGCCCAAGTGAATGGCGGATCTTTCTAGACTCCAAAGATTTTTGCCTTTCCTCATCTTTCACTTTGTCCCCCTGACCCTGCAAACAGACTTGTGAAAACTAATCATCGTGGGGGCTGGTCAGTGGCTTCAGGATGTCCTTCAGCCAAGGTCACCTTGCTTAAAGTTTAAAAAAAAAGTACAAAACATAATAATGGAACGACTGCTCAATGGTAGCAGATTGAACTTTATTCTATATCTGTTTCAGATCACTCTCTGTAAAGACAGAGGGAGAGAGGAAGAGAAGGAAGAGAGAGAGAGAGTGCTAAAGAGCCACCTTCATGTCCTTAATTTATCTCTCATTAACCAGTAATTAACCCATCTTTACAAAAATGAGTGATAATGAGCAATGTCTCATTAGCCTATGGAAAACTAAAGCAAAAACAAACAACAACAACAAAAATCAGCTACAATATTATGCAAATGTATGTAATATTTGCCTGATGTATAGATGCTAAGCTATATGCAGGTTCTCTCTCTCTCTCTTTTAACTAAAAATAGATGGCACGAAATCCTGCTATAATCTAAGATTCTCTTTTTAGCATGAGCCTGTTGGCCTAGGAGGCCACAGGAGACATGTCCTGATTTCTGCATATTTACAGTGAGGGAAGAACCCTGAGCTGCTAGTCACCTCCCAGGGCTGACTGCCACCATTCTCATGGGCAGAACAGGCAAGAAACGTCACTGCTTAGCTCTCAGCTTTGTTTTGTTTTGCTTTCCATTTATTAAATGCTATGCTGAATTAGAACTGGTTTTCTCAACCTCAGCACTCTTGATGCTCTGGCCCAGGTAACTCCTTGTTAGGAGGAGCATCCTGTGCATTGTAGGGTGTTAGCAGTATCCCTGGCCTGGACTCACGATATGCTAGTAGACACTACCCCCCTCCCTGCCTCCCCAAGTTGTGACAACCATAAACAGCTCCAAACAGTGTCAAATGTCCCCCACAGGACAACATCACCCCCACCCCCACCCCCAGTTGAGAATCACAGGATGGAAGCAGATTTTATAATATATTCATGGAGTATTTATTGAGAACACTGACAGCGAAGGCTTTGTGCTATGTGCCCAGACACAATGGTCAAGAGATTAATAGGTATCTCATCTTCAGGGAGCTTTGATCTAGTGGGGAAAGGGATCTTCAGGTTGTTGGGAGACAAAGGGAAGGTGTTATCAGGCACCATGCACAGGGAATCAGGGACCCTTGGGACCTCTTATTCCAGGGACATGTAAGCTCTGGAGGGGCCCAGTCACTTCTTAGTAAATGATATATTTTAGCCTGTTGCGACTCAGATAAGTGGTGAAAATGAATACTCACATTCGGAGATGAACAGCTATTGCAACATAGAGGCACAAGAGATGGGGAAATGATGAGTAAGTATGAAGTGGGCACCAGAACAGAACGATTTCTCGTGCTTAATTCGGCTCTGTCTCCAGGGCCATGATTTGGGCATGTTTTTCCCTCTCAGCTTACACACTCATGGGAAGAATGCAGCAGAGGTGAGCCACACCAGAGTCTGGTGTAAACTCTCTCAGCCTTCAATTCTCACACTCCACTGGGATGTTTATATTGTAATGAGATTATCAGGACATTCTAAACATCATTTTCTATGACAGGAAAAATAAAAGGCACTTGTAGAAGGTGGTTTCTTTCTTAAAAGGACTGCATTGATGGATATTAAATTGATAGGCACTGTAGCATAGAAATGAAGAGTCCAGGCTAAGGGGATGGAATACTTGAGGTCATAGTTCTGACTCAGAAACTTATTAGCTGTGCAATTTCAATAAGTTACTTGACCTCTCTGTGCTTTGCTTTGATATTTTTTCACTAGTAAAATGTAAATACTAGGTGATATTTACCTCACAAGGTTGTTGTGAGGATTAAAAGTCTTTGAACAAAACCTGGCGTATGAAAACCACACATTAATTTTTTGAAATAAATTCTGATGAGTCTGGGAATCACGGGGCCACATGCATAAGGTCCTAGCTTATAAAAACCGTGAGCAGATTTTTGCAGAGCACTGTGTTTAGTGAAGCAGGATATGTTCTTCTCAGTCCCTTCACATACTCATAACATCAGGATGAGCCTAGTGTCAGCTTGTGTTATCTCTAAAACAGGGAAAATTAAACATTATCCATCCAAGGTCAGGCATTTGAACCAGAAGATTTCTGGAAAACCCATCCCAGCTCTAAAACCTCTGATTCTGAGTTATTCTGGACTCTTAAAAATTCTCTTTTGCTTTTTTTGGCTCTGTAAAATAGGAAAACTTGATCTCATCCCCACTATATTGCTCACATATGACTTGAGGGTTTAAGAAATTTGTCTTAGCTTATTGGCAAAAGAAGTACTTTGTAAGTTAGGATAAAAATATATCTTGATTGATTTGTTCAACTTCCTTGGATTCACTTTTCCTTCTCTTTTAAAATTTTTTTTCTCCTTTTATTCCTTTTTCTCTATTTTTCTTTCTCTAATTCCTCAAGACCCAGGCAATATCCTTCAGAATACAGATTTTGTTTCAATGCAGGACATTGAATCTGACCTGCATACCTGCCTGCCGAGTCTTGGGAGAAGAAATTTCCAAGGGTGGAACGAGTGTGTATTAAACTTGCCCACCCTCCTTTCTCCTCAACGAGTACATCTCTGTGCACAAGAAATATGCTGTGTTTAACGTAAGTGATTTTAATTTCATAACAAATCTGTGAGGTCTCTATTATCTCCATTTTGCAAATGGGGCAGCAGATGCATAGATAGCTGAACTAACTTGCCAAGAAGAAAATAGAAAATAATCGAATCAAGATTCAAATTAATTCAAGTTTGTCTCATTCAGAAGCCTACAATTAAAAAAAAAAAAATCTCTCTATGGCATTGGAAAGTGTCATTTGTTATCTTTATGTTAGGACTATCTGATTTCGAATCTATAACATACATTCTCTCTATAAAGATTTTGTTTGTGTTCAGACGTATGACAGGTATATACTTGAGCGTTGTTGGACCTTGTGACAAACACTGGGGACCTAAAGCTGAGACTACAGGCACAGCCTAGTAAAAAGGACAATGGCAAAATCAAGTTAAATAATTGCAGTTCTGTGATTGCTGTAAAAGACAAGTACTGGCGATTCTGGGATAGCTCAGCAGGTTGAGTGCTCTTCTTGAAACCCTGGCGTCCGAGGATCGAGTCCTGGCACTAGTCCTTGTGGACCCATATCCTGAACTGAGGTGTGTCCCAAGTTCGATTCTCACTGGGTGAGCCTCCTAGGTGGGAGGCCTCTGGTTTGGTTCCTGCCCAGGGCGTGCTTCCCATGTAGGAGGCCCCCAGCTTGCGGGGTGTGCCTTCCATGCAGGGGTCCCCTGGCCAGTTCCTGCCCTGCACAGCCCTGTACCCACCTGTGGAATGAAACTATGTAGAGAACTGATAACGTACAACTATGGAGACTGCTCTGGGCCCTCCCTCTTCTCTCTGTCTCTCTCTCAAAAATCATAAAAACAAATCTTAAAAGAAAAAAAAAAAAAAGACAAGTGCCAATTTCTGTGAGTCCTGGGAAACCCTGATGAGCCATATGAGCTATTAACACCCACGTCAGTCCTTATAAAGATCGCCCTGGATCGGGAGCACAGAGAAAACCATGCATAAAGGAAAATTAAACAAACAAACAAACAAACAAAAATGGTGCAGCAACGACCTCCCTCTACTTCAAGTTGAGCACATGTTCAATGCTGAGTGAATAAATCGAATGAATGTGAAAATGAAGCCTGCATTTTAGAGGCAGAGAGAAATGAATTTGTCTCAATGGGCAAGGGCCTCGGTTGTTTCCTGGGATCAATGCTGTTGATTTTGCCCCATGGCACGCAAGAGCAGTGGCGTGAAGAAGTAGATGTTGATTCGAGGACAATAGCTGGGGTAATGACAGAAAATGACAGAATTTTTCTGTCGACCCATTGGAAGACTTTGGTTTATTCCTGTTCCACCAAATTCAGAGTTTAGAGCAATTGTACGGTAGCACCTTACCCAGCCTGGAAGAAGGGAAAAAGTTGTCCTTGGAGTTTCAGTCTCAGTTTCTGGCATTTGAGTTAAGAAAGGGAAAAGAGGATGAAAGTGTGTTCTCCACTTGTCTGATCGTAAAAACGACTTGGACTTTGTGTCAATTACCTATGTCCCTAATTTTACTACATAACGACCACATGCCAGTGGAATTTTTTTAGCTTATGTCTTCTGTCATTTTAATGGGGGTTACCTCATCTAGACTGAGCTCGAGATGGGGCCTCTGGTCCCTTGTGTCAGCTTGGCTGACTCCTGAATCTGCGGCTGCTTAGGGATCATCCATTCAGGACTGGGCCCAGCTGCCTCTCATCATTCTCCTGAACCCGTGGTTCAACGAGGAAGAGTTTTTCCTCATGACGATGTCAAAAATGCAATAGGAATTCTGAGTGCACAAACGCGTTCCAAACTCCTATTACAGGAAACCAACTGACATTCCATGGGAAAGAAGACAGATACGGGAACCATGAGAGCACCCCACCCTGGGTCTTCTGTTAAGCACGTTCACTACGACATTCAGTCAGAATTTCTATGGGAGGTGCTTGAGCCTCTGGCTCTCATTATCCAGCAACTTGGACCTAAAATAAAAACCCTTTAAGGAGTATTTTGATGCAATCAAATATATACAAATACAGGTAAGTGCGTGCGTTCAGTCATCTTGGAAAAGTCAGGCCAACTAAAAGTTCTGTCTGGTAAAGGTCTGAACTTTTCCTTAGCATTTTATTATTTATTTATTTATTTATTTATTTATTTTGGTCACAGCTTTATTGAGATATAATTTACATACCGTACAACCCACCCATTTAAAGCGTAGCATCCATGGCTTTTAGTATATTTACAAAGTTAGTTGTATGACCGTCGCCATAGTCAATTCTATGATATTTTTATCAACTCAAAAAGAAACCTGTAGCTTCTAGCTATGACTCCCCACACCCCCTCTTCTCTGTTTTTGAGGCAAGGTTGCTGATAATTTTCAGAAGACGTTTCTGTCTGTGCCCCCCAGAGTTTGGGAAATAACTGCATTGTAGCACTTATCACATTGCAGAGCAATTATTTATTGCTTTTTCTGTTTCTCCTGTGAATCTATAACTTCCTTTAGGACAAAAAAAAAACACCTGCCTTATTGAACTTTATATTTATACTTTTAGCCTAAGTAGATCTTGGGGTTCAAATGGTGAAGGAAGGATAGAGCGAAGAAAAGAAGGAGGGAGGAGGGAAACAAAAAAATTGTCACAGAACTTTTAAAGATTTATTTTATTGTTTTTCACAGAGAGAGAGACAGAGAGAAGAGGGAGGGCCCAGAGCCGTCTCCATAGTTGTACATCATCAGTTTTTGACATGGTTTCATTCCACACAGGTGGGCGGGGGCAGCGCAGGGCTGGAACTGGGATGAGGGGTCTCCCAAATGGGAGGCATACTCCCATGAGCTGGGGGTGAAACTAGGGGGCCTCAAACATGGGAGACACACCCCAGTTCAGCATGTGGATCCACACAGCCCGGGACCAGGACTCGATCCTCAGATCCCAGGGCTGCAAAGCGAGTGCTTAACTCACTGAGCCATGTCATAGAACTTTTAATTTAGTTTGTAGAACATGGTCCAGGGAAAATATCCCCAAGGCCTATTGTGGCAAATATTTATGAGGTAAGGAGTAGTGTTTTTTATTTTTCCAAGAAAAAGAAATATCTTGGCTTTTGAATAAAATGTTTTGAAAATTCTGAGGTATGTTCTTCAGAACACCCACCGGATTCTCCACAAACATCATTGTTTTCTTTGTATTAGTTAAGGTATCTATCACAGAAACTTCACAATAAAACAAGTTAGAAACATACGGTATTTTTCTCTAAGTAGGGTTCAAAACTGATGGGATATCTTGTTTCTTGGGATTGTGTAAGAAATCCCTCTTGTACATCATCATTCCTTGGGGTACCACCAGCAGTTGCACTGATGACTCCCCAGTATTTCTGTGTTCCAGGCAGTTAAGGGCATCAGACTTTAAGAGTATATTCTGGGAGTTACACGCACCACTTCTGTATGCACCCCTTTGGCAGAAGTAATCCTATGGCCGTATGTAGGTACATAGGGGGATGCAAAATACAGTCTTTATTCTGGTTGGCCTTGCATCCACCTATAAGTTGAATGCTGGTTTCTTTTTCTAAGGAAAGAAGAAGAGAGGCTGGATGTTAGGAAATGGCTAATCATGAGTCCCACACTGCTTTCACAATACTAACAGGCAATGTAAGACTGAGTTTTATTCATATTTCTTGTTTTCAGTTTTGTGTTTTAACAAACCTTGAGGCCTGAAAATTATTGTGACTTTTAAATGTATTTTGATTTTTTTTTCTCTGTTTAGATGTTTTGACTGCATCTAAAAGAAAATGGCCCTTTTACAGCATTGTTTTCTACTTTGGTAATTGAAAATGTATTTTAACTACGTTGTGGAATAAGTAGGTTTTGCTGAGCTAGCCTGGGAAACTTACAGCCACTTACAATATCGTTCCTATGGGGAAATGGCATTGAGTTCTTAAAAGAATCTGACAAAACAATGTATTTTTGGAGTTAAACACATTTGAACGCTGGGAACTTCTAAACACACTTAGGTTTACACATATGAGATAGCAGATGAGATTTACTGAAACAGTTCCTCAGTGAGGACTTCCTTATCCAACATTCAAGCAACATCAGTACGCAGCATGCATGAGTGAAGTTCAAATCCAGTGTCTTCCTTTCTCCGTATGTCTGTCAGGCACGCAACTATTGGTTTCTCTTTCCCATTTCAAGCCTTTAACTTGTCATTGGAAAGTTGTTTCATTGGGAAGTTGTAGCTGGAGTACAAATAGCAGACTAGGTACGCATATCTTAAGACATCTCAGTTATAGGCTGGATCAACATGCGGAAGACCATTCCATGGGAGTACTGACTGAACATACCACCTTCTTCCAGATATAACTAACGCTCCTTGAGATTGCTTAGAAAACTCTAAGCTGGTCAGAGGTTCAAGGATTTAAGTTTTACAGGAAATCACTGTTGAATTGCGTGGGGTGTAGCAATGATACAAACTCATAAAATCAGAGTGTCAGAACCCATATGAACTCTAGAAGCCGTAATGGTCATATCTTCTATTTTCAACATAGGAAATCAAGTCCCTGTGTGTGTGTGTGTGTGTGTGTGTGAAATGAGTTCATAAAATTCAGTATATAGAGCTCTGAAAAGATCTTCTACTAAACAAAGGGGGCTTTCACAACCTAGAAATAAGACCAAAATGGTGAATGAGGGTTTTAGCCAGAGAGAAGTATATCTGAATATAAACAGAGTGGTGATTCTGGTTTCAACACAAGGAGGAATAAAGGAAATGAATACCTTTCTCTCTTGGAGGGTGGCCAAGGCATCAGAGCGCTGGGTAAACCATCTGGGAACTACACAGAAACAGCTGGTTTTTTTCTCTGTTCATTCACACAGTCTTTAATGGACTCACTCCTTCCAAGATATTTCTTGAGCAGCTACTATGTTTTTAGCATTGAGGATACAGTGGTTACTATTTGGATGAGAGAGGATTCATACTCTCATTGGAATATTCAAGCTAGTGAGAGATAACGTCTTAAATTCTAGGATGGAGGGCTCTGTGAAAAAGAGAGACAAAGGATATGTAACTGTGATGTGGTGGTGGTAGTGGTGGTGTGTGTGTATGTGCTCATGTGTGTGTGTGTGTGTGTGTGTGAAGGGGTTTCTACTGAGGGCTTCCTGGAAGAAGTCACATGCAATCAAATGCTTGAAAAATGACTGGGGCACCACTGGGTGAAAGCAGGCAGAGTACGAGAGCTCCAGGTACAAGGAACAGCTTATAAAAAACAGAGGCGTCAAAGCATAATAATAAGCTGGAGACCAGGAAGGCACATAGATGGTCAGTTAGTGCTTAGTACAGTGCTCCGTTTGATTCTTAAGACACAAAGGACATGATTCCTATAGGATGTGCAGAGGCCACATCCTACAACCCCACCAGAGTTTCAGAGTAAAGGTTTTCCACAGCAATTCTAAAAGCATTAGTGTTAGATTTTAAATATGTGGCATTCTGTTTTCTAGGATCAGGGGTGAAATTCCTGGTCTGCTTTTGGTGATGAGGGGCCATATGCTTATTTCCTGCCAGTGAGCTGTGACGAGAAGGCATGTGTGTCACTTTTAGGTCAGAGTATTTACTTGCCAGTGAAGGTCATCCAGAGCTGTCTTTCCTGTGGCAGGGGCCACCCAGCAGCATTCCATAGAGAGCCTGATCTACCATCCAGGTCTAAAAATGAGGTCGATCTGAAACAGAGGCCCCAACTCACACATGGTTGACATGTAGCACGAGTGAGAACGTTGTTTGTTGTAAGACAGGTGTTTGTTCTCCACTGAGATGTGAGAGTTGTTTGTTAAAGCAAAAATACCTACACCACTGTGGCAGATACAAAATAGGAAACATGTTTAAATTAATCTAATAATGATGTCACGCTTGCCCCCGGTGTTAGGTGCTATGGCTACGAAGGCTAGCAAGATCCGTGCTCTGCCTGCCAAGAACTTAGAGATCATCGGGGGCCAGACTCATAATCTGCCAGGAGGTCAGTGAACAGGAGAAGCACAGGCCTTGTGGGAGCGCAAAGGAGGACAATGCAAAACCCGCTAGGTCCAAAAGGTGGAGGAAGCTGAGGTTTATTCCGGAAAGATCAATGTCTAGGAGAACAAGGTGAGAAAGGAGTCTCTGGGCAATGAAAGGAGCAGGGGGAGCGGTCTAGGGACATGAAGCCTATAGGCTGCGTGTTTGTGTCTTCCTAACACATCGATGGTAAAACCTAATCCACAGTGGGATGGTATTTGCTGATGGGAGTGGCGCTCTCATGCACGGGGTTAGTGCCTTTATAAGAGGGACCTCAGAGAGATCCCTCACGCCCTCTTCCACGCAAGGTTCCAGTGAGAAGAATGCCATCTAGGCACCAGAAAGTGGTCTCTCATCAGACACTGAATATGTGGGCCCCTTGATCTTAGACCTCTCAGCCTATAGAACTGTAAGAATTTTCTGTTGATTCTACGCCACCCAGTCTGTGGACTGCTGTTACAGCAGCCGGAATGGACTAAGACAACTGCTTGTCCTGGTGGATTTCTTGTAAAAATCAAATAAGGGGTAAACAAAGTAAATCAATACAATAAATAATAATACAATAAAATACAGTGGAACTAATATTAAAAGCAACCACCAACCAAACTACTATAGCTGGTGGAAGGAACACTCCAGCATTTCTTCGGAATTCTGCCTGCTGAGAGCCAGGTGATGCTACGGGCTTCTGCGGGAGCCTCAAGTCCAGACCCTGTACATCTAATGGCCTCTCTTAATCTCTGGAAAGGAAGGAGGGGACAGTACTGCACACACCGGACATCCCTGCGCACACTTCTAGAGGCTAAATGTCTTGTAGAGCCAAGGTGCGACCGGATGTGCAACAGGAAGAGGAACCTGGTAGAGCCAGAGTTTCCACTTACCACGTGGCTGAGCCAGTTGCAGGGTCTGCTGTAGCTATTTGGGGGTGGGGCTGTCCCCATTTTCCTGAAACCAGCTCCTCTTTGCCTCATTACCAACTGGCAGTTATGCATCCAAATGGTAATTTTTCTTAATTAAATATATGACAGGGTTTTAAAATGACTTCTCTTTCCATTCTAATTAGACGCTAGTGATTCTGCTTTTTATACTAATTACCACATATCTTCCGAAGACTATATATATATACATATATATATATATATATATATATACACACACACACACACGCATACATATATACATATAATTATATATGTATTTATATGCACATGGGCACATATGTGTGAACATATGTATGTGCATATATATGCATATGTGTATACCCACACATACATTAAAAATGGAAATGTTAATAACACGCCTCTTAGGAGAATGCATCATTGATTAAAAAAAAAAATACCCCTGCCTTGGGTTGGTGGTGGTCTGAGATTTTAATTTCAATAGCTTCTTCCATATTAGGCTACTTTCATCTCAAAGGAAATAATTACATCCAGGTTGTTCTCTGTTCCGCAGGGCATGACTGTACCAAATGGGTCTCTATGCGAACAGAAGAGGAAAATGGAAAAGTAAATAAAGAAACAAATGAAAGCCCCACACACTGAACCCCAAATTATCTAAATCCATTTTTTTTTCAACAGAAAGCTTGGTGGTCCGGTAAAAACGATGTCTTTTACAAGAGCAAGCCGTAGAAAGGAAGCCCATTCCCCGTGCTGTAAGGTTAGCAGAATAAATTGCGTGTAGGGGGGAGTGGGGAGGGTGTTTGGATGTGTTCCAAAGCAGGTGGCCTCATTTGCATTCCCATTAGGTCTCCTGGAGCCATCGCAGAAATATGTTGGCCTTGTGCACTAACTCAGCCTTGGCTCTCTGACTCCAGGACTCACACAATTTTTCATGCAGTAGAATTAAAGTCTGAGTTACTTGAAATGTCCAGCAGGAAGGTATTTGTGATTGTGTGGGGTTTCCTATTTGCCATAAAATACTAAGTAGGTTTCTTATTTTCTCCAGAATATTCATCATCTGATTTGCTAGTGGGCATGTGTCTTTGGTCTCTGAGCAGTCTTTTCTTTTTTTCCCTCTCAGTCTGTTTTCCCACCACAGGGGTCAATGGGGGTGTGGCCTTGACCCAGGCAGGGAGGGGGCTGTGTAGATGGAACATCTGTCACTGCTAAGCTTGTGGTTGAAGTCAGCGAGATTCATCCCAAGTGCGGGCCTTTCCTGCAAGAAGAGGCGTGGTGAAGCAAGCCATGGAGTGTCAGCTACATTCTTTTGTTCATTCAACAAATGAATATTGGGGAAGCTGGAATGGCTCAGCAGGTTAAGTGCTCACTTTGCAACCCAGGGGAACGAGGATCGAATCCCGGCCCCGGCCCCGGCCCATGTGGACTCATATGCTGAACTGGAGAGTGCCCCCAGTTCAGTTCTTGCCGGGGCCCATGTGGGAGGCTCCCGGCCCAGTTCCTGCCCTGCGCAGCCCCGCGCCCACCTGTGGAGTGACACTATATGGAAAACTAATGCTGTCAACTATGGAGACTGCTCTGGGCCCTCCCCCTTCTCTCTGTCTTTCTGTCAAAAAACAATAAAAATAAATCTTTAAGAAAACAAAAAAACAAGTGAATACTGAAGTAGCCTGAAATGATACAATAGACATGGCCCTGCCCTCGTGTGGTCTCCAATCAGAAGAGAGAGACATTTAAAGAAATAATTAGCAAATCATTTATTATAATATTTGCAGTTTTGAAAAGTGCTATGAGAGAGAAGCATAAGAGGCAATGAGAAGGCAAATCAGAGGGACTCAAAAATGTATGTGCTCCACACAGGTGAATATGCTTCATGGTGATGGTGATGGGGGTAGGGGACAATGAGTGACCTAGCAGCCTTTGCGACAAGTGCCCTAGGTCAGAAGAGTATAGAACTTTCAGCTACCTGCCTTTCATCTTCTTTAGGATAGTGACCCAGTGCTAGCATCTGGGCTCTAGAGACACAGCTTCCTCCCCGTGCCACTGCTGGGCAGCTTCTAGAGCACTTCCAAGCATCCCACATAACCTGCAGGCTTCCCGCTTGTATTTTTGTGGCACCCATTGGACCCGTATGCTCATGGGGTCCCATATGATGGTATTAGAAATTGCAAGCAGTAACTGAGTGAAATTTCAGGGGGTGGTAGAAAAGAAGGGACAAGAATTAAAGACGTGCTTCTGTTACTATCAGTGCCTCCCCCTCCATCACCCATGGTCTAGTGAGGAGTTGTAAATTCTTGACCAACCAGTGGATGTAATGGGCACTTGTGGAAGAGTCACGGGGACCTTGAACTTGAGCAAAGTCTAAACACCTCCTTCTCTCGCTCTGGGGACCCACGTTCTCCAGCAGCACCGTGACTCTGTACCTTAGATGTCTTCTGATGCCACAGACTAACCTCGCCCTGTATCCAGACGGCCCGAGGCTCTAACAACAAGCCGACCACACACACCTGGCCTTGCTGCTCAGACATGGGTGCGTTCTTTAGCGCTGCACGTCCTTTTGATTCCTTTGAATTGTATCTCATGTATAACTAATGCCTTTTAACTCACCTGGTCAGGGAGCTTCTTGAAGGTAGGGTCTGTGTTTTCCCCCACCTGTGTCCCCTGACCCACAGTACGTGTCCCATAAATACAAGTTGATGGATAAATAAAGCAACTTCTTCTGGTTCTTCTGGCTGGCTTTTGCTGGGCCCCACTGGACTCTAGAAACGGATGGGAAGTCTTTTTATCCAAAAAGATAACGCAGATCACTGCAGAGCCTGTGATTTGACTGGGCTGGGCAGGCAGGTGGCCCAGCAGCGGGCATAGCCCCTGAGCACGTGGTGTGCCTGTCACCAGACGTATGAGGAACTTATTTTGAATTCATCAAAACGATATCCCAGAATAACGCCACCCATGGATTCACTTCCAGTGACTGAAGCTGAATCGACATTCTGAACATTTCTGGCAAAATGTTTTCTATGGTTCCGGAGTTGTTGTTCTCACTTAAGTTTTCTTTCACCATTTCCCAAGCCAGCCGGCATCTTGGGAAGCATATTACAGGATCCAAAAGATAGGCCTTAAAATAAAGAATTTGCTCCCACTACACCCCCTGGATCATTGGGATTCAGAAGCTCAGCTGATTGCCAGTAACACACATCTCTTTAAAAAATACATCACAAGTGGGCTCAGCCCAGCAAGAAACATTTGCTTTAATTTACATTCAAGAGTGTGATCTACTTTTCCAGAATGCAAACCAATTTACTCACATGTCCCCAGGTTTGTTAGTTTACTGTGGAAACCTGAGTTAACTGTTCCTGTAGTCCCGTGTTTCAAGGATGTTCTAGAGCAGGGGTCTCCAAACTTTTCAGCCCGCGGGGCCACATTAACTATCAAACAGCAGTTTGGGGGCCGACTACACACTCGAGGTCCAAATAAAAAAGAATCAAAACATAGATGTTGTTTTTAATTATTTACTTAATATTATTTTATTCAGATAAAAAGGTCTCCACGGGCCGGATGAGAGGGCCTCGCGGGCCGAATGAGGCCCGTGGGCCGTAGTTTGGAGACCCCTGTTCTAGAGCAAAGGTCAGTGGCAAACTGTGGCCCTGGGCCACATCCAGCCTGCCACCTGCCTGGTTTGGTAAAGAGGGTTGTACCTGGGACATGTACAGCCACACCCATGGGTTTGTGTATTATCTCTGACTATTCTCACACTACAACAGCAAAAGTAAGTACATGGGACGAGAAACGGTATGGCCCACGGAGCTGAAAATATTTACTACGTGGCCCTTTATAGGGTACTATGCCACTCACTCTCCTAGGGCCCTATATAAACTGGTATTCCCGTGGCTGCCCAGTCTGGGGACCCCACCCAGTCTGGGGGACTCCCCCCATATTACATGGCAGGAACAACGAAGCTCAGAAGTGGGGACAAGCCAGGGAAACAGCAGAGGGAGCAGCCCCGAGGCTGGAAAGCCCTACCTCAGGGAGGGATCGGTTACATTTGTGATCAGAGCTAAGAGAAAGTCCAGAAGAGTTGTGCTGTGCGTGGGCAGGCTGAGATAGCCCGCCAAAACCATGTCCCATAAAGCCTTGCAAACCGTGATGACGTTTCTAGATACTTTGGCCATTTTAGACTTTCAGGGAATGCATGAACAATTTCTGTTAAAACCCCACAAAACCAGTGAGGGTGGTGTCTTTGCCACGTCCACCTCCTGTTACGTCCATGAACTTGAAGCGCTTTCATCTTTCCCCACACCAGTGTGGCTGCTAACATTTTGGGGTTCACCCCAGTCAGCCTCCTTGTTATTGCAGCTGCTCTCTGGGCCATGGTAGGCAGGCGTCATGCAGGACTGGGGCCTCTCTGAGGGCTGGCAAGCACAGAGCTGGCCGCAGGCCTCTGGACTCCCAGCTCTCTCGTGCCAGAGCTTCCTGAACCTCGAAGATGGTGCCAAGGCCGGCTGCAGTGGGCGTGAGTGAGGGAAACGGAGACCCACAAAAGCCAGGCCTCCGTGCCAGGTCTCAGGCTCTGATGCCTGGGTCTACTGACCGAGCACAAAAGAAGCCTTTCTTCCTGTCTCCGTTTTCTGGGAATTCAGCCTGAATAGAGGTTCCAGGAGAGCCGACATGATAGTGAAGATTAAAATATGGGCTTCGGAGTTAGTTAGAAGATTTAAACTTCCATCTTCAAACTTACAAGCTGTGTGACATTAGGCAACTGGCTGACTCTCTCTGAGCCTGTGTTTCTCTATGTTGGAAATGGGGATCCTGATATTAACCTGGTGGAATTGTGATAATTGTAGGAGGTGAGGTGTGCAGAATTTGTGAGGAGCCTGGCTCCAAACCAGTGGTTAATTAATTAGGGATGATGTCACCGTGCTTTTGTTAGATTATTTGTCTCTCCTCCTCTCCTACTTCCTCCTCCTCCAAAAAGACACATATCACAAAGACTATTGGGCTAGACTAGGCTGGCAGGGGAGCAAGCGTCACATGCTTGCACTGCGTGGCCCGGGTTACATCAGAGACATCACGGTGCCTGTGCTTCCCGGAGCGCCTCCCCACGCCTTCAAACACAGCCTCCGTCTGGCATGGAGACGAAGAAAAGGTTCCGGTCCCTTGAGGTTGGAGAAGAAAGCAACTGCGTAGAAACAAGCTATTAATATTAATGGGCCAAGAAAGGGAGAAGAGCGAAAGGACACAGGCACCCAGAAAGGATGACTTTGTATGGCTTTGATCTGTTCTTCCACAGGACGGGAGCAGCGCGGGGAATACAGAATAGCAAGGAGGAGGGAAACGAGGAGGTGGAGGTGGCCTGGTGGCATCTGTGAAATTACGTGAGCCGTGAGGAGTAGGTTCTGTCTAGACAAAAAAGTCAGCCCATCAGGCTGCCATCTGCAACCATCAGAGAGCAAGCCAGCCAGGGAAATGGGATCCTCCCGACATCCTGGTGGTTGCAAGTCGTGGGTGTAGGATGTGTTCTGTTCCCCCTCCCAAGGGTCTCCTTTGTGCAAACTTCTTCGGGCACAGGTTTTTTTAGCCTCTCCCAGGCCATCCTATTCTACCTTTTAATGTCTCACATGGGTATATTGTCTGATACCGAAGTGCTTAGTCTTTGCAGTTTGGCCCAGATTTAAATCCTGTCTGGATCTCTATCCGGCTGGTGCCACGGTGGGCAAGCTATTCCACCTTTGGGACCCTCTGCTTTCTCCCCTGTGTTTAAGTAGGAGCAAGTGAGAAGGTCGTTTGTGTAGAGGACCTAACAATAGTGGCTGGTACTGTGATTGCTAGAGCCCATTCCCTTTCTCTTCCCCATACCAGAGACAGCAGAGAGTCAGGCGGTAAGAAACGGCAGCCAAAGAACTCCTGTGATAATACATTACTAGAGGCACAGGTGTTTTAGACTCCACTAAGGAAGCAAGCGTCCTTAGAAAACTGCAGGGAAAGCCTCCAGACATATCGTGAATTTTGAACCTTTTGCACAAGTAGAAACTAAGGCTCTCCCCCTCCTCCCCAAAGTAATACAGATCTCTGACAAGTGAAGAAATATTCCAGCCTGGAGCCCAAGGGAGGCTTGGCATTACATAAAAGGAATTGATCATCATATGACATGAAAAGAAGTGTTAGCTAACATGATTACGGTGGTAATCATATTGTGATATATAAGTGTATCCAATTAACACATTGTATACCTTCAACTTACCCATATTGTGTCAATGATGTTTCAATTCGGAAAGACTTAAAAGAGGCAAAAAGAAAAGGAATAGATGAGCACTTAGATTATATTTGGCTAAATGTGTGCATCATTTCCTGCCTGACGAGGAATTCTGGGTGAGTGCCAGAAGCTCACCAAACAATATCTACAGTCTGTTGTACATTATAAAACTTTAGTAAACTGACCAGTAAACTGTATTTGCCATGCTAGACAGTGGCTTTATTCTTGCTCACGTATTTCTTTGGCTCTTGTTGGTAGGTTTCACATTAAGGAATCCTTTTATTAAACTCAACATGTATAAGATCTACCTGAATGTTGTTGCCATCATTCTATTGCCTAGAGAAAGCAAAAGTTTATTAGGTAAAGCCTCTTAAGAATGCTGCATGAGAGAAAATATGTGCTGAAGTAATCTTGGAATAAAAAAGGCCCTTCTAAACAAGACATAAAACTCAGTGGATGTAAGGAAAAAGATGGACAAAGTTCCATGAAGCCAGGATTGTGTAACTGCATCGCGGAGAGAGTCACTACTTATCACAAAATAAAAAAAAAATATTTACAGGGTCCCCTTCCCAGTGGACCTAGCCTTGTCCCAGAAACTAGTGAATAAGAGAAAAGGATGGATGAAGTACAACTTAGTCCAGCTCAAACCATTGACTTCATATTCACGGTGTCCTAATCACCTTTGGATGAGTTCTTTGTCTTTTAAGCCTTTTTTCTATCATTAAAAAAAAAAAAAATGAATTGTGTTGCTTGCCTCATATCATTTGTAGAGAACTGTGGATGCTAACTAAAAACAAAACCAGAAGCTACAGAAGTAGTTATTGCATAATGAGGTAAGGATAACATTATCTGATGCTATTACCTATATCAAGAGTGAATTTTAATTAGAACCCCAGGCAGTTACTGGGAAATCAGGTATAAAGAAATTTTATCTTTATTGCCTATTTACAAAATAATTATGCCTCACAATAATTGCCTAGGTATAAAACAGATTCTTTGGGAATACTTCTTAAAAGGAACAAACAAACACAGGCCTTATCAAGACCCATTTCCTCAATCTGATACTGCAGGCCTGTAAGATTTAGGACCATATGAAACATGTAATCATCTTCTAGCACCAAAGGATTCGATTCACTCTTTCTAGTTTCTGCAAAGTATAAATATGAGATGTATCTGTAATGGCAACAAAATAAATATTTTAAAGCCTCTACTCCTGTTCTTACACATAATTTATAATACTATTTTATGACTCTGTGTGTGTGCGCACGCATGCATAAAACACACAGTTCATTCCAGTGCAATGTATCCAAATAACAGTAATAGACTTACACATATTGTGAAATGGTGCAGAGAAACTGGTAAAGCTTTCTAGTAAGTAATCCATAAAGGGCCCTTTCTAGATCCTAAGCCATACCTTGTCTCCATGTTGTGGACAGGGGCCTGGGAGAGGGCTAAAGAGTCAATAGGATAGGCAACAAGTAGCCATGTTAATCTCTCTTAACATCCGTTGCTGATGGAGGCTGGCTGGAAAGCTGTGTTGAAGTGGACTGTGAAGCCATGCCCTGGTCCACAGGAAGGTGTACCATTGGTCATTGCCTTGCGTGGCCACGGAAGTGCTGTGACAGGTGGAGGGGATGTGCATGTAATCAGTTTCTTGCCTGTTGCCTAATGAAAACAACTCCCTAGGTTGGAATCCGGAGTTCTGTATTCTCACTTCAGCCATCTGTTCATCCAAGGACAGAAATTGCTGTGTGGCCTCGGGCAAGCCTTTTAACTTCTCTGAAACAGAGATTCTCTGTCATTCAAATGGGAACAATGATACCAACACAGTCCTCTCAGGGTAGTATAAGACCACAACAGGACAATCAGTTTAAAATAATTGTACAAAACTTCAGATAAAAAAATTAACACTGTTAATATGTGTTCTGGCTTCCTTCCTTCATTCAGTGTAACATTTAGACACCCCAACCCAAGAGACCCAAGAGAAAGAACAGACCATACAACTCAAATTAGTTTTTCAGCTTGTTTACAACACCCATTTAAAGGCATATCAACAAAGTAAGCAGACCTCTAAACAAGAATAAGGCTATTTTTTTTTGTTTTGTTTAAAAAATATTTATTTTATGCCCGGCTGTATTGTAGATGTTTGAGGTGCTTCAAAGAACAGAAAGTTCCTGTTCTTAATGCAGTTTACATTCCAGTATGGAGAGATGGAAAATGCACAGAAACATAAAATTATAAATACATGAACCAATAAAAAGTAAATAAGTGCATAGATAGATTAAATCATAGTCGTGCCGCAGAATGGCGTTTTGGTGGTTGACTGATTGTCCTATAAGATTACAATGGAGCTGACAAGGTCCCGTCCCCTAGCGACACTGCAGCCATCATTATGTTTAGTACAATGTGTTACTTACATGCCTGTGGTGACGCTGGTGTAAACAAACCTACTGCCCTGCCAGTCCTTTAAAAGTGTATCCTACACCACAACGTACAGTACGGGATACCTGATAATGAAGATGAACAACTATGCTATTGGTTTATGTATTTATTACACTACACCTTTACTGTTGTTTTAGGGTGTACTCTTTCTACTTATTTTAAGAAATTGCTGTCAAACAATGTGCCAGGTTACGCCAACAGCAGTCGCGTAACATCTTGTATTTACCGTGACTCTTAACTGCCTCATTTTCTCTTGTGCTTGATTTAATCTGACATTGTTTTGTTCAGGTACATGCAATAGGCTGTTCATGTAGCAATAGGCTACAGCTCAGCCTAGGTATGAAGTAGGCTGGACATTTAGGTTTGTGGATACGCACTCCATGGTATTTGCACAACAATGCAGGACACGCTGCTCAGAATATATCCCGTCCTTAAGTGATGCAGGACCGTATGACAATCAAGTAGAGAAGTGACATCTGAAGTGTCGGCTGGCAATAAATGTCATGCAGAGCAACCACAGCAGAATTGGGGAGAGGAAGCAAGTGCAGGTGTGGAGCGCGCTATTTCAGATAAGGTGATGGGCCAGACTCAGGCTCTACATTTGATCACAGAATGAAGTGAAGGGAGGGAGTGGGCCGTGTGGCTCATCTGTTTCAGGTGGAGAGACAGCAAATGCCAAGACTGTGTTCTGTGGGTTCCGGGGCCAGAAACAACGCCAGGGTGGCTGTTCTATTGCTGCCAGCCATTTCCTTGGAGTTCATTTATCTGGGGTAGCCCTGCCAAATCGCCATGTATTCCAGGAGCCAAGAGAACTCATGCATGGTTGCTTACCAACGTGGCCCCATGCATGAGGACTGACATCTCTCGTTGCCCCTGCCAGTCGATTTTCTGCTTTGCCATTGTAAGTGTATAATGAGACCACATGGTGTTCCTTTTAGCCCTTACATAAATAACTTATTTACTGTTGCACATCCTGATTTGTTGCAGCAACAAACAGGAACATTGCTTAAAAGGTGCAATCTGTCAGCGCCCCCAACTCTTGCAGGGGAGCTTCTCCTGCAGAAGTGAGAAACTCTGTCATTTTGGTCCCTCTGCTATTTCTGTTTCCCCCTCCTGCTCTTCCTGGATAGTGAGTGCTTCCTGCTCGGGCACTTTGGTTGTTAATACCAACCCCTCTTTGCTGCCTTCCCCCAGCATGCTGATACACAGAGTTGCTCCATTTTCTTAGTGTTTACAAGGGCATAATATACAAGGGCTGTCTGGAAAAGAGCCAGACATTGTCAGTATATTGAGAATGCATACCCTCTGGACAGCCCTTGTATAACATATTTATTAAAAATGAGACAATGACATGATGTAAAGTACATACAGTGTTTAGCACAGTGCCTGGGGCATGGTAGATTCCCCCAAACATTAGCTGTTATTACCACAACATTCCTTTTTTTGTCCTCCTAAGAGTCCTATAAAATAGGCATTAGAGTCTTCATTTTATGGACTTAGGTAGCTTAAAGTAACTTCTCCAAGGACTAAGACTTAGTCCTCTTTGTTCTAAAATTCTTGTTTCTTATTTTACCCAGTTCCCCAAGCATAGTTGAGCCTGTGGCCCCTTTGGAATGAACAGGAAGAAGGATGAGGTTCACATATTTCTCTTTCACATGCTTATTTATCTGCCCTGCCTTTACTTCTCTGGTCTTAAGAATGAGAAGGAAAGACACACACACAAAAAAATAGTATATCTTTAAATGGTTGCTCATGGTTGTTTTATCATGGTCCTTTTCTCTTGATTATTGTTATTATTCTGACCCGAAGTCCCCTCTAAACATCGACTCTCATATGAGGATACATCTGGATGATGTTTTTTGGAAGATCCCAGGGGATTCCACCTTGCACAGGTGCTCAGAAGCAATGCCCAGTGACTCTCCCAGAGACCACACCTGCAAGGTGCCTACCAGACTCATCCTTCCTTACACTTGGCTTCTTTGTTTGCACTCACTCTGCTCTTTTGCTGAGCTGCCAACTCCCTGGCTAACTAAAAATTCATGTTTCCCTCTCTTCCCTGACCCCTCCCTCCCCCCAGATACCCTTCTTCTAGGCTATGTGGAAAGGATAGGCTTGCTGAAAAGTAGCAGTTACGAATTAACCACATAAAATGTAATTATTTCACCCAAAATGGCAGAGGAGGAGGAGCAAACACCGGAATGTTTGCAGTGCTGAGTTTAAACTCTGAGAACATGATGTGATCCAGTGAAGTCATACATGTTTGATAAATAGTAAGAACTGATAGGTCCTGGAGTCCGGGTGCGTTAGAATAGACAGAACAGTTCTGGATCCTTGGGAACCTTTGTTTTCATGAGACACAGCTTTTACTTCCTCACAAGAGGCTTGAGATGCAGCAATGGAGGGGTGAGAAGGCATGGAGTTGGAGACAGAAGTCCTGGCTGGAATCTTATCTCCAGTTCTTAGCATCTAGGGAAAGCTGGGGAACTCACAGACCATGACACATGGCAAACAGTGATGTGAGAGAAGGAAGATAAAAATTCCCTGATGACTTCTAAAGAGTCTTTTGGTGAGTCTTTTCTTCTCTTCAGGATTCAGTTTCTTCAATTATAAAACATGGGGATTGGTCCAAACTAGTGGTTTCCAAACTTCAAGCGTGGGGACACTTCAGGGGACAGCACTGAATTCTCCCCAAACTGACAACTGAAGAAGTGAAATTGACAACGGAGTCCCACTTGAATCTATTTTACGTCATGGAATTCTCAATAAAATTTATTTTGTTGATAATGATTTTTTTTAATGGAAGTTTCAACATTTGGAGGGTGGCTGAGTTCCCAAGGGGCCTTAACATATTCTCCTAGAGTCCCTGGGCTGCTCATGATTGAATCAGGGAGAAAGTTGTATAGAAGACCAAGACAATCACTGTAGCAAGAAGGCCATGCATGTTTGGACCAGAAGACATAGGCTTGATCTTGCTATTGAGTACCCACATTGTCACTGTGGGCTTCTTAACCTCCTGGCCTCAGTTTCCCCAGTGTCTAAGATGGGACTATAATACCAGCTTCTCGTGGATGGGTGTTCTGCAGGTCACAGAGTGAATGTGCAAGAACAAACTTTGCACAGAACCTTTCACATGGTGAGCATTGGAAACAGGAGGAATTTACTGGAACACTGTACCTCTTGCTACCTGTGTCATTAAACACCAACTCATGCTGGTCTGTCTGGTACAAGCTGGTGTTAAAAGCACTCAGAGAGATGCTTGGATGCAGAAATACATACCAAGGGTGCCAAAAAAAAAATATATACACAGTTTAAGAGATGTTATCTATGTATTACTTTTAAAAGATGGTGGAAGTACAATGACAATGGACGCATGAGTATGCAGCAGAAGCTCCAACATGCCTAACAATTGCATGCATTTGTGATAAGTTTGAGACATGGTAAATTGAAACGGCATGTGCAAGTGATACAAGTGGACACTGTGGTCAACGTTGCTCAAGCAGTAGTTTTTCACAATCAGAAGTGTCTGTGTGCTGATAGTAGCCACCTTGAGCACCACTTGCAATGGCAGAAGTCAAACGTGACTTGTATTCTTCTTTTGTTATCAGTATATGTTGCATATTACAATTTTAACACAGTTTTTTTTTCTTCCTTTCTTAAAATGTGTATACATTTCTTTGGCACTCTGTATATTTTAATGTATGTATCCCTGCTGTTGCTATGCTGATTATAAAACATATCACACAGTACTCCGACTGTGACACCCGTTGAAAAAGAGGGACAAGTGAGCCCTTGTGAGCATCAGGGAGGGGGCTTAATGGCTTATGTTTTTACTGCTGTCCAGCTAGTTCATTCAACCTCAGCCCTTCACATGCTATTTATCATGGAGATGAAGAAAGGGGCAGACACATTCGGAATAACTTTGGCAGAGAAGTCACTGAGCCCTGTTGTTTGTATATGGCAGGAACTGAGCACACGTGTTGTATCATCCTGCTGATCTTGGGTAGATGACTGGAGGGAGGCACATCTGTGGTGCTAACAAGAATATTCTAAGGTTAGAGCTGAAGTTCTCACAATGTCTTTTCCTTCCTTGTTGCTCTCTTATGATACTGTCCATTATCTAGTAGTCCATTCCATCACTCATGGAAGGCCTTCTATGTGATGGGCATTCACTGTACCCTCTTAGTCCTCTTAACATTCCTGTGGAACAGGAACTAGCAATAGTCCCATTTTATTGAAATGAATGGAAGGCAACTGTAACCATCCAAGATTGTTTATGGCTTAAAAACTTAAGTAAAGACTTGAGATGTGTTGACCAAAGGCTAGATTTTGTAGGACAACAAGGGGGATGGAGAACCTTCCACTAAAGTGAGCCATCATACTCTGTAAACTGAAAGAACCATGCCAATGCAAGGCATCTCAGGGAGAGAGCAGCATATTCTATAAAAAGCCCCCAAGATTCAGGAGTCCTGCTCCTGGGAGTAACTTGTCCCAGCTGTAGCCATGGCTAGTGAGCATGCCAATTTCTTTATTCATCCCACCACCTTCATCTGTCCCATGGAGAGAACACACCTGTTCGCTCTTCTTCAGAGATGATGTGCTGTGTTCAAACTGCTCATGAGACAGAACAAAGAAGTAGAAAGCATTCATCTGATGCACCTACTATTTCATTAGCTCTGGCTCTTGATTGGTGTTGTAAACGCAGATCCATGACTTTGTCATTCATGCAGCTATGAGACAAGGTCCTCTTTGGTATTCAGAACTCTGCCATCTATAAAGCGGAGACAGTTGGATGGAAATTATTTGCAAGGCTGTTCTGTCAGTTCAGTTCACAAGTTTTCTGTCAGTAGCCTGCCAGATGTCCCAGGATTGCACTAAATATGTGGCTGGGTGGGGAGGTGTGTGAGGATACAGAAAAAATAGGGTAGCATGTGAAAGAAAAAGGCAACCACTTCCACGACACCACTGGATACTGGTTTTTCTCCCAGTTTCCTCATTGTTCTTTCTCAGTCTCTCATGCTTCTCTTTTCCTGCCCATACCTAAGATGGTTACAGCTCAGGGACACTCTATTCTTGGACTTTTCTGTTCTTATTCTAAACTCATAGAGCCCTTACCTTGAAAGGGTCAACATCTATGGAGTATAAGACAAGAGAACTTAATGATTCCCCCATGTTCTTTTGAACTTGGTCTATGGGGCTTGTTCTTCATCACCCTTGAGTGAAATCCATGGTCAGTCCCATGAATGACTCTTCTGATAACTCTCAGCTAATTAGTAGTTCTCTGGTTGCCTTTAGTCACAAAACAGTTAATCATTAACATGATATTATAATCAGAACTCCATTAATCATCTGAAGTTAAAACGCTCCCTTCCCTCAAGGTTCCTCCTTCAGGGTAGAAGCCTACACTGGGAAAAAAAGTTGCCCTCTTCTCTACCTTCTTACTTAGCTCTTCTCTCCTTATTATCCTCTCATTCTAAGTGTTATGACCCCCCCCCCCCGGCCCTGCTCCAGATCTGTGGGAGAAGAAAGATAAAAAAGATCTTACTTCTATAATACTTGCATACAATCTACCATTGCAATTTCCTGCATTAGATTTACATGCACTGTTGATTTTTCTCATGGGGAATGTCCATGAGTTCCTTGGAGATTTCACCACTGGAATTGTCCAGCTGTACTTCCTGCAGCATGATGATCATCCCTCGCTGGCCACTTCTAGTATTTCCCTGATCTGTTGCACTGGTCCTTCTCCCTGAAAGAGATCACATTGCCCCTCTGGGGTGGCCCGAGGGAGGGTTTAAAGTGGTTGCAGGATGTGATGACTTTCTGCATCTGGCTTTCTTTTGATACCCAGGAAACACCCAGGCATCCTTGTTCTCTCATGGTGGAAATGTGCCTAACTCACTACACAGCTTGGTCTCTCTCTCTCTCTCTCTCTCTCTCTCTCTCTCTCTCTCTCTCTCTCTCTCTCTCTCTCTCTGCCTTGGAGACTATTGCTGATAGCATACCTGTGATCTTTACATTCCTAGGGTCTATATCATACACCAGCCCAGTGTGTTCTCCACTTGCCAAAGGTCACCTATGAAACTCTGAATGGTGTCTTTGAGGCTTCTCTTACTATTGGAGTGGCAGAGGACTTACCCGCCTTTGTTGCTCTTTGGTGGAAGACAAATGGCACCCACTCCAACAACTCTCTCCTAAGGACATTCTCTCGCTGAGGTTTTCAATTCCAACCCTGTTACACCCAAACAAGGAGGTTAAAAATAATATTTGGGGACCTTCTTTGCATAGCCTGCCTAGGTGGCTTGTCACTTCCTTTGGCCTATGAGAATAGTTGGCCTCTCTTCTCTCAGGATCTCAGCTGCAATGAGACAGACTGGTGCCATTTTAAAACACTAGTACAACTCTCTTCTGTGAGTTCATCCACTGCATTGGCTTTTGTTGTCACTAGCATCCTGATAACTCTGGAATAAACTAAGTTAACTCTTTCTTACTGAGGGTCAGTTTAACCCTGGTTAAGACACACCGGGGGTCTAGTATCAGAGTAGTTCCCTACAAGGAAGCATTTATGCAACATGCTGCTCCTGGGTGTCCTGGTTGATTTAGTGAGGGGGTACAGAACCCACTCAGGCACTGAATGCTCTTCTTAGAGGCCAGGGCTAGCTCCTCACCTTGCAGTCTTGGTTCATCTATTTCTTGCTCAAATGCACGGGTCTCGTGCAATAACAGAGTTCTGCCTCTGTGGACTGGCTACAATTAAGAGCAAGATTAAATGGACTCTGGAATATTGAGAATTGACTCTAATTTTGTTTTAATTGTGATCTTAAATTGTATGTGATATTCTCTTTCCTCTGTACTGCTTCGTTACTCTAATTAATTCAAAATTAACTGTATCTCTCCTTTGTGAGCTCCACATACAAATACCCTGCTTCATAGTAGTTAATTTCACCTAGGTAGTCCAAAGAACCTCACACTCAACCTTAATTAAAATAGGAATTGTGATCTTCCTCTTCTCCAAAATATATTTCTTGTACCCCATTCCTTTTCTTTTTAATGGTCTTAATGCCCACCCCATTCTCCAAGCCCCCAAAGCTTAACATTTTCATTTCCCATTCTCCCTCCTGACCCCATAACTGATATGTGGCCCGACTCCAGTCAATTTGCCTTCAAATATGTTGGAAATATGTCTCTTTATCTTTATCCATCTAACAACTCTTCATTTTATACTCCCATCATTTCTCACTTGGAAAATTGCATTAGCCTCTTCCTTGGCTGGTTTTACTACATTTATTCATATCTACCCATAATTCATTTTTCCTCAGAGCCACCAATGTAATCATTTAAATCATGTCTTTCTTACAGAAACTTTTTAAAAGGCTTCCACTGCCTAACAGGGTGTGGCCATTACGGGCATACAACAACAACAGCAACAACAACAAAACCAAACAAACAACAACAAGGATTCTTTGGGGCATGAAAAGAAAATTGTGAAATGTTTGTTTGTATTTTGTTTTTATCTTTAAGGACAAGAAAGAAATTGAGCTAATTTAATTTATGACTTGGCATTGGGTATTCAGAGTCCTTACCTGGAAAGTGCATCAGACAGTCATGCAAGTCAGGGATGGAGTAAAGGGAATTTTACCATGTGGAGGTCTTGATAGTGGGAACCGACCCATTCTGATTTTCAGAGTACATATCATGGTTTAAGTGTTATGTTATGTAGTTTATATTCCTTTGTTAAGGGGATTTATAAATTTTGTGAAGGGCTCTAAATAGTGTCATCTCTGTGATAGCATATAGGGAGATGAACGCCTTTTGTAGTATAAAGTATTTGCTGGATTTTCAGCAAAGAATTGAAAAGATTGTCGAACTTAAAGATGAGTTACATACTGAGTGAGTTTGCTAGGCCCACCATAGCAAACACCACAGACTGGGTGGCTTAACCAACAGAAATTTGTTTTCTCACCATCCTAGAGGCTAGAAGTTCAAGGTCAAGGTGTCAGAAGGGTTGGATTCTCCTGAGGCCTTTCCCCTGGGTTTCCAGTTGGTGACCTTTCTCTGTCTCCACGTGGACTTGCCTGTGTGCCTGCACATCCCTGGCATCGCTTCATCTTCATGTAAGGACACCAGTCACATTGGGTGGGGACCGCACTCTACTGGACTTACTTTAACTTAATCCCCTCTTTAAAAGCCCAGCTCTAAATTTGGTCACAGTAGATTTAGGCCTTCAACACAAAAATCTAAAAGGATACAATTCAGCTCATAGCACCCATTTTTCTTTTTGCAAAATTCCTGCTCTTTTGTGATAAAAAGTGGTGATCAAAATTATACCACCTAGCACATACTTAAAAAAAATTAATATACTTATTCTGTCTCTTCAAGGTAAAGAGGATGGCTTAAGGATGTGTGAGAAAATTACTATTTTTATGTGAAACTTGTACTATAGAGACAGTATTTAAAAATAAATATCTGGAAATATTTTCAACATCATATATAGAATTTTTTTTTCAAGACTGAGTTAAGTGTCAGAACTATTTTGTCTCTAAGATCTTCATTTATAAAACTGAGAAACAGGATTTTTAAGTCTTTTAAATAAAAAGTTACAGTGGAATGTGAACCCATTTGATTATACACACGTAGTTATACATAAAAAGATGACACATTCTTATTAGTTTATAATAATTACTGATTCACATCAGAAAAGAAAGGGAAAGCCGGGACGGCTCAGCGGGTTGAGTGCTCGCTTTGAGGCCACGAGGACCGAGGATCGAATCCCGGCTCCGGCCCAGGCAGGACCCACGTGCTGAACTGGGGAGTTCCCACAGTTCGGTTCTCTAACTGTCTCTGTCTCTGTCTCTCTCTCTATCTGTCAAAAGTAAAATAGAAATAAATATGCACTGAAGACTAAAAGATAATTTCTCTCTCTATAAATGTGAAAAGATAAAAAAAAAAAAAAAAAAGAAAAGACAGTTATTTTTTTAATGTGTCAAAGACATTTATATAATTGGGATAGGATTCAAAATGACCACAACAATTTCATAAGTGGACCAACTGATCTCTGAGGTTTATTTTTGTAACAATAGCATCCATTAAAACCAAGTATCAAAATTAACTAAACTTGGTACCAGAAACTTACATTGTTGTAATACAAAGCATTCAAACTATATAAATTTTAAAGACACACAGTTATCATTTGTTAAAGGATAATTTTTAAAAGAGATAAAATTATGACTGTCATACATATATGCAAAATGAACATGTGTCAAAGATATTATCTAGTTTATTAATTAATGAGAGAACCCCAAAGGTGACTAATCCAATTCAAATGAAAACATGTTTACAGGCATGCTAAATCAGGAATGCTAAAATGAATTTGTTAATAGTTACTGGCTAATATCCTGTAGGAGAATACATTATATTTTTCTAGAGGGCAGAAAGCAATTGTATCTCTATTGGACAAAATTCATTTGCATTTCCATGGACAAAAGCAATTTGCGTTATCATCAGTTTCTTATAATTTACAGAGTTGTAAAATAGCCTAGTCCAAGACAATCAAAGGTGCAAAGCTCTATAGAATCAGATAACCCTGAAGATAATGCTCAACAGTCCAATGAAAGGGTACCTCTGCATCTTCTGCACATTTCAAAGTCTTTCATAATATTTCTGATGCAGTCCTCTCACAGAAATAGTGCTCATATTCGTTTTAGTGATATAACAAAAGATTTTGGTGGTGCTCATAAGTAGATTGAAAATTATTTTCAAGCAGTTTTTATTTCATTTCTACTTCAAACCTTTTTAATTCATATTTCGCCTATGCTTTTTAAGATATACAAAACTCAGGACTAAATACTTTGTATAAAAATAAATATAAATACATACATTACATATCTGTGATTAAAAAAATTATTTACCGTTGAATATTTGGTGTCCCAATATTTGGAGGTCACTGTTTCCGAGGATAAAGACCAAAGCTTTCAATATCTCCAGAGACCCAGCCTCTTGGCGGAAGCCCCAAACCTCTGCTCCGCCCTTGTCTATTACTCCAGCTGTATCCCACACTACTGGCTGAAATATTAGTTTAAAATGGTTAGCACGCCCAAGAAACATTCTATAGTCACCAGCATTTAAAGATGGCTCCCTGAAAATATTACACTAAGGGAGATCACTACCTGAATGGAGACTTAGATTTATTAGAGGAGAGAAGGCAAAGGAGGACACCTATCAGGATTTGGGTGTTTCATACATGTCATTTGATGCAGGGGCTTTATTGGGTTGGGCAAATAAATGACAGACTAGGTAAGGATTGGTAGGCAGAGCTAGGTGGTGGTTTCAAAGTAAATCTTGAAGAGACAGTGGTTTGATGATATTTATTGCACCAAGAAAAATGTCTTCATTTGATTAAGCATAAGTTGAGTACTCTAGTGTCAAATTAATGGGCTTCCAGAAAATTCCTTAGTTTCCTGAGACTGATGTAAATAAAATTACACAAATTGGGTGGCTTAAAACAAAAGAAATTTATATTCTCACAGTTCTGAAGGCCAGGTGTCTGAAATCCCAGAGTGGGCAGGGCCCAAACTGCAGAGGCCCTAAAGGAGAATTCGCCTTTCACCCCTTACAACTTCTGGTGTCTGCTGGCATTCCTTAGTGGTGTATCTTTGCCCCATTACTACACGGCCTTCTCCTCTATGCATGTGTCTCTCTCCCAAAGCTCTGTCTATCTCTCTCTTTTGAAGATACATGTGATTGCAATTGAGATCTGCCCAGATAATCCAGGATAAATACCTCCTCTCATATTCCTTAATTTAATCATATCTTTTGCCATGTAAGATAAAATCCATTCTTATTCCATATAAGGTAATATTCACAGGTTCCAGAGACTTGACATGGATCGCTTTTGGTTGTATATGGGGTTGAATAGTGTTACCCCTCAAATTTATGTACCCTTGGAACTACAGAATACAACCTTATTTGGAAATAGGGTCTTAGCAAATGTAATTAGTTAAGATGAGGTTGTACTGGATGCGGATGAGCCCTAATTTAATGAATGGTGTCCTTTTAAGAGAAACCAATTCACAAACATACAGGGAGAACAGCACACTTTTTGATGACGGAGGCAGAGATGGAAGTGATGCGTCTATGGGATAAAGGACACCGAGGATTGCTGGCAGCCACCAGAAGTTCAGGAGGAAGACATTGGACTTGTTCTCTTCTAGAGCCATGAAGACAGCAAGGCACTTCATTTTGGACTCCAGCCTCTAAAACCATGGGAGGATAATTTTTTTGTTTTTTTAAACCCCCCATTTTGCAGTAATTAGTTCCAGCAGCCCTAGGAAAACAATCTTACCTTCCTGGGCAAGAGTTAATAGAAAAGTCAAGTCATGCTAATAAGGGCTCTTGATGTTTAATTCAGCGTCTGTGTGGCATGTTCAGTTTCATACCAGCTGTCACTCAGAAGGCTGTGCCACTTGAAGGCCTTTCTCAGCCCTGCTCACCAGACCCAGCCTTCTCAGAAGACTGAGTCAGGATGACTCGAGTCATAATTCATGTGGCTCATACCCCAGGGGCCCACCTGAGCTCACCTGCAGCTCCGGTGGGCAGTTCCTGGCCTGTTGGCAATCTGCCACCTCTCGGGCCTCTGTCTCTCTTCTCATCTATTGGTGCCCATGGCATTGCAGAGCTTGTTCCAGAACAGGTAACACCATTCTGGAAATGCCTGGTGGGAGCAACTCCTAATGGAGAATGAGAGTTAGTGGGTCAATGCCCCAACCCCTTTGTCTCCTCCTCTGTTAGTTCTGAAATGTCCCCCAAACATTTTCTCACGTTGTCTGGCTTTTCTTTGTTCCCTGTTTCGTTTTCCCCACTTCCTCATTTATGTTTCCTGTAGTCACCTGCCAAGTGAGCTACCCTCCCCAAGTCCCCATGTCAGGGTCTACAGGCCAGGGAGCCCGGAAAGGAACCCACGGCACTGAACTCTGCTCAGCCCCTCCCTCCCTCTCTCCCTGGCTCTGCCCACTTCTCTCCTGAGACATGAGCCGCTGTGGCCCCAACACTGCTTGTTGATGTGCCCGCTGGCCGGTCTCTCAGAGGCCCAGGCCCTCCACATCCCTGTACAGATATTCCTGCAAAATTGGAGGCAACACATGCTTCTGTTGGAGCCAGGCAAACAGGAAGTTAAAGAGAGTCTCTGATTGGATGATATTTCCAGCCTCTTGGACGTGCTATAGATCATATCATTATGCTCCGAGTGGCTCTTGAAAAGCCCTAATTTTCTTTCTTCTTTAAAATTTTAATTAATTGTTAAATGTATTGGGGTGACATTGGTTAGTAAAAATTACATAGGTTGCAGTTGTACGATTCTACATGACACTGTCTATGTATTGCATTGTGTGCTCACCACCCTGTCAGCTCTCCTTCCATCACTGTGTAGTGAATTCCCCCTCCCTTCTCTCCCACCCCCTCCCTCTTTTCCCACCCCCTCCCTCCTTAACCTCAAGTAACCACTAAACCATTGACTGTGTCCATGAGTTTCTGTTTTCTTGTTACCTTTAGTTTTATATTCCACATCTAAGTGAAATCATATAGTTTTTGAGGAAAGTCCTTATTTTCATCTGGTTTCCACTTTTTCCCCCCGTATTTACCTTAAAGCCAAGCAATACACAGCAGAGAGACGTGGGTTGAAGAACGTGAATACACTAGTCATTCTGCTTCTCCCTCCAAAGCCATCCTCCACCTTTGTCCACTGCTCTGTGCCCCCAGAGCCTGAGCACGTGGCAACATTGCCCAGAATCAGCGTTGGTTTTCCTCGTCTCTTCCCCTTTCCAACTCTCCTGACAGGAGTCATGGCCAAGAGAGGCTTAGCAGACATTGAAAGCATTTATCTTGTCCCTTGGCTTAGAGAAGAGCATTGTTTCTGTATGTGTGCCTTTGGTTTGGTTTTAGCAACAATTATTTAAGGTTTATTTTGACACCTCTTGTCCTAACTCAAGTCAACAATTTCAAGCTATACATGAACCGTGACCCACTTTTTTGCTTGTTTGTTTGTTTGTTTGGGAGCCTGCCCTTACCCAGCCTGGTCCAAATGCTTGGGCAAGATCCCAACCAATGTGAGAGGAGCCCCGGGGGACTGGGTGTCTGCTGCTCGCTTTGTGGTGGAGGTTCAAGTGTGTGTGTGTGTGTTTGTAGATCAGCCTGCTAGACGTAACTTACACCCCAAACCCTATGTCTCCATCAATAACCTCTGGCAGTTTCATTACAGCCTGTGGTAGGCTGTCTAACACTGGCAGCAAACTTAACGCCAATCAATCTTTCTAATGCCTTTTACGGTTTGATTTCATTAGGAGCTGAGGCCATCAGTCACCCCAGGCCTGCTCGGCCACCATGTTGATTTGTGTCTGCTTATTGTCTGAACAAATATGCATCCCAGAAGACGCGAGATTTCCGCAGCAAGGCAGTGCTGCTGAATGTGCCTTTGTGTGAGAATATTACCTTTTATGACACGGCCTTTAGAACGTAAGATCTGGGGAGAGATTTCCATTGGAGTGGGCTGAGCATAATTATAAATTTGGGGATGATGTGAAATATATAAATATATCTTTGCTAGAATATTCACTGAGTTCTCAAGCAGGGTTTTCTTCTAGTGATGCCAATTAATTCATTGCCCATGAGAGGCCATTATGCCCTCCCTTCTGTCTTATTGGGGATTTTCAGGTTTTGTTTAGCTCTTATTTGTGCCCTTGTATCTTGCCAAGAATTGGCCAATTTGAATGAAAAAGAGACTACATCTAGCTCTCTGGTAAAACCCCAGCAAAACCAGTGTCTCTCTGTCATTTTGTGTAGGATCTGAGGTAAATAGCCAGGGTTAACTGAGGGAGAGAGGAGAGAAGGGGAATGCAAACATGCTTTTCTGACAGAGACACCAGGAACCACTTTTTCTGGCTCAGCATAGTTACCTGCAATGTGGTCCCCTCAGCCTACGCCCCACACCCTCCCTTTATTAAAATTGGGGGCGCAAAAAATTGGTACTTAAGTTAAAGCTTCAACCAAGCAGTTTTGCATTACACAGCTAGCATTTACTCAGCAGATCCTAATGGTTCATGCTAACCGTTGCAGGATCTCAGTGACCATATTTTTTTCACAGGTCACTTATTTTTGAATATTTTCTGCAAGCAATTAGGCACAGAAAGCTTTCCTGGTAACTTCAGTGGTGCATATTTTTTTACCTCTCTACGTTACCCCTAAGCCTTTCTGGGATTTTTATCATAAAGCCCACAGGAGAGGCTTCTCGGCTTTTGCCTACAGCTGCGTGCCCACTGTAGACTTCGATAGGTGGACGGAATGGGCTCACCAGGGCTCACGACTGAGTGGTAGATGGGAGTTAATCTTCCCACCTGTGTCCACTCCACCCACCTCCCTGTGTCAGCAGTAAACTTGCCCTTACTTCATATCTCCGTCCCTTCCAGATCCCTAGTGCCACACACAGTCAGTTCGGTTCCTTACTATCCTCTCTAATCCCTTGCATCACACACACAAACCTTGATTTCATCAGTCTTTTCACTCCTTGTGACAGAAACAAAGCAAAGCAAAGCAAAGCAAAGCAAAGCAAAGCAAAGCAAAGCAAAGCAAAGCAAAGCAAAGCAAAGCAAAGCAAAGCAAAGCAAAGCAAAGCAAAGCAAAACACAAACAGCAGCAAGCACCCTTTCCAGTTTGTCTGCTTTCTGGATTAATGACTTCTGAGAGAGAAAAATGTGAGTCCGTGTGTGCACATGAGTGTGTGTGTGTCGGCGGGGAGAGGGGAGAGTATCTCAGAATGATGGTAGGGAAATAAAAGCCAAGTGTGTAGGAAGGGAGTGAAAGACCACATTCAGCATTGTGATTTTACATTTAGAAGAAAGGAGGGAGGGACCCAAGTTGTTTTACTATCTGGATTACATAATGTAAAAAAAACTTGATCAAACCTGGAGAAGATTCCCAGAAAACATCTGTTTTATGAAACAAATGATGCAATGTGCATCATATGACTTGACAAAAACGCTGGGAAAGTGGTTAGCTGCCATTGCACAGGGGAGGGCTGTATACATAGCAATCCTATGGGCCCAGAGTTTAGCTGGAAAAGAGCAAGTCTTTGAAAGGCCAGTACTTTGGGCCTTGTATTGTGCTCAGGGCCAGCCAGTTCCCCAGTGGGGATATGCTTAATGAAGATGACCTTGAGGGGTTTCTAATAGTCCTCACCGCTTTGTCCATCAGACGCTAAAAACTGACCCTGAAGCCTGTCAGTTCTATTGGACTCCTCTGTATCAATCACTAGTTTTGTCACAACACTACGTAAGTTCCCTCACATACATGACTTTTGATGGCACTTCGGATGAATTCCAAGTTCATTGATGTGGCTTGTAGGGTGTTCCTTGCCCCTTGACTCCTCTCCATCTTCACCTCTTGCTGTTGTCCTCTCACTTTACTCCTTTAATAATCTCAATTTCAATTTCTCTGTCTCCCTGTCTCTCAGTGTCGCTGTCCTTTCCTGCTTCCCTTTCTTTTCTTCTTATTATGGTGGCTTTCAAATAGGCTAACCATCTAGCTTATTTGAGAAACCTCTCTCTATTCTAAGACTTTTACCAAACCAATTCCTAATTATACGTCCATGTAATTTAAATGCAACTTCTTTAAAAAGGTCTTCCATGAACCCTCCAACCAGATAAGGAGCACGATTATTGGTTTTCCTTTAACATCCTGTATTTACTTTATAAACTCAACATGTCTGTCACGTTCACTCCATTCTCTCAAATTAGCTGGTACCCAAAACACACTACGAGTACAATATATTATACTTTTATTTAAAATGTAATTGAATGAATTAGTGAATTAAAGTTGAGGCTCCAAGACCACTGTGCCCTCTTGACAAGGTCTTCTAATGGCCTCTGTAAGTAAAATCTCATCTCAGCCCATAGAATATTAAATTGAATGAAAACTTAGAGATTGTATAGTCCAATTCCAAAGGAGGTTCCTTCAAAAATAATTTCCTCTGGGCTAGTTTAGTTGGTGGACTTTAAACTGGATGGTTCTAAGAGAATTATAAAATGATAAGTGTCTCTGCCCCTAACTCTGGGTTTACTAACCAGGACATTTATTCACAAACCCTGCCTTTTAACTATTAAGTTGTGCAGTCAGGGCCCATAGAAGAGAAAATTGATGGGCCTATGAATCTTCATTTGCTGTTCTTGAGAGAATAATGGTGACTTCTGATTTAGACGTTCCCCAGAGATGCAGCTGAGCTGGTGCTAAAAGCCCTTAGCTATTTATGAGGATATGAGTCCTTCTTATCAGAACATTAATTCCTAGGAATATCTTAGTCCCTCAGCTGGTAATTTCCATCTTTCTATCCATGACCAATGGAACTAATATTTATTAAAAGCCCATAGGGCACCTAACCTTCCCCTAAATTTGGTAAGTATCTATTGTAAGAGAATTAAACTTGGATCCCAAAGTCTCTATTTAAATCCTAGGTAATCCTATTAATTTTTTTTTCAATTTATGCTATTTTATACCATGACCTGATACAAATGCACACACAGACACATGAATGCATCTACACACACACACACAGGCTTGCAAGTACACACACACACACACACACACACACACACACACACACAAATCAAGGTGTGTCTGGATGCCAAGAACCTGATACTTGAAATAAAGACTGTATTAAAAAAAAAAAAGAAAATCTGGACTCTAAGTTCTCCATGCCTCTGACTCTCATATGTTTTTATATTTTAGAGACTGTTGTTCTATCGCTGAAGATGTAGGTTTTCAAATCGGAAGATGAGCTACATCCCGTGTTACCCTGGTAGACTATTTTTCTCTGACAGCAACACCTTGAAACAGCTGTGAGATAGTGTCTCACATGCCAGCCTTCAAGAAGCCTGACACGTTCTTACCACCTAAATTTCACTCTTATTTTGGTTTTCATCATTAACGATGCCTCCCCACCCCTATTCACTCTTTTATTTCTCTCTGAAGCCATCGACGAGCCAACAGTTATAAGACACTCAATTTCTGTCTGGATTTATCTCTAGTCATCCCTCCTTGCAGTTGACATGTCTGCAGTACTAAACTCCTGGAAGTTCTTGGAACATGACTGCTTATTATAGTTCCCTTTCTTTGCACTGCTGTTTACTCTGCCTGGAATCAATCTCTCTCTCTCTCTCTGGCTGAAGTGTTACTTCCTCTGAATCTTCCTTCAGTGCCCCAGACTGACTTAAGGGTTCTTTTTTTTTTAATGCATGATCTGTACCATATGCAAATAAGTTATTAAAATTTTATCTTATTGTTTTACTATTTTGCAGAACAAACCTGTCTCGGTTACTACAGCTAAGGAATCAGTATCATTTACTCAGTATTCATCCTGCCATACACTTGTAGCATATCTATTGTGCTTACCTTCCTAGAGTCCTCTTGCCTATATCTGAAAGATGCATTGACACTCTGATTTGGGGACCTACTCCTCTTCCTTGGACACAGTGTTGGGGAGACTGGTCTATCAATATGACCCATCATCTCCTGGCTAAGAACAAGCGTATTATTCAAGCTAAACTAAATAGATAATTTGTTTTTCCCTAGAATTTGAATCTTAAGTGGAGTGACACAAGATTGAAAGTAGTTATGTTTTCATGTATTTTTTTTTTGGTGCAAATAGCAAATTAGATTAAATATTAAAAAAAAAAAAAGATAGCCATAATTATACTAATTGACTGAAAATAAAGGGTGTCCCAAAATTCACACAAGATTTGAATTTTGCATCATTTGTGCGGTAAAGTGTTGCCAATAAAAAAAAAAAGGACAGCATGACAGCTGACAGTTCAGGGTTATTAAAAATGGAGCACTACTTGACAGAACAACGCGTTTTCATTGTTGAGCAATGAAAATTTACCATTTTTAATTATAAACATGTGTTTTCTATCAAAATTACTGCTTGCATGAATTTTGGGACACCCTTTTATATATACCTTCCTATGAATAAGAGTGGCTGAGACCATGGACATTAGTGGCTGAGAATTTGGAGTTTTACCTCGTGACTTTTTCTAAGATTTGTCCAATGTCACCATGAGGCAGTAATTATGAACCCCCTTAAAAAATTTAAGACTTCTGCATAATTGAAAAGAACCATAAAACGTTAAAAGACAAGGCATGGTTGGGAGACTATATTTACAACACACATTAGCAACAAAGGATTAGACTCTAGAATATATAAATAAATTTTGTAAATTTATAAGGAAAAGAAGAACAGCTAAGTAGAATAATCCACAAAGGATGTGAGTGTGAAGTTCACAGAAGAGGAGGCATGAATGATGAATAAGCATATGAAAAATGCCTGATTTCACTAATTATTAGGGAAAATAGAGTAAAAACGGCAAAAAACTACCATTTCACACAGATTGGCAAACATAAAAATGTATACCAATTCTGTGAGATGGTGAAGATGTAGAAAAATGGAAGTCTCAGACTAGACAAAGAGGAGCATTAGGTGATAAAAATAAGTATTTGGCCCCATCTAGGAACATTGAAGACGTATGTGCCTTTATACCCAGAGAAGCTGTTGCATGTAATCAATGTGAAACGTGTACAAGAATATTTATGGCAGCACTGCTTTTAATAAACCAATTTTTAAAAAATCTAAATATCTGGTATAAATTCCTAAATAAAATGATAAGTCACGGATATAAATCAGCCAGTTCCAGGTCCAACTGGTCCAGGCCCTCTCTTTCTCAAGAAAGGAAACATTTAAGGGTACCAAGTAGCTTAGACAATCACTGGGGAAACAATGAAGAAATAGAGGCTACGAAGTAGCCTGTAGAGCCCCCCAGACTGGATCCCCTTCAATGGCCGCCTCCTCTCCCATCAGAAAACCGAGGCTCCAGGACCACCCTGCCATGGTCACCATCAGGAAGCTGCAGCTGCTGATTCAACATCCAAGCTGGCCCTGCAGTGATGCGCTGCACAGTCCCCATGGGGTGACTGTCACCACCCACAATGCCAGGGCGAAGACACAAAAGAGTCTGCTGTCCCTGATGGAGAAACACCACCCCTGCAACCTCTGGTGCAGAAAGAGTGGAAGCACAGCCCACACCTCACTCCCTCCTCCTCCAGCCTCTGATTGGCCGGAACAAAGCCACACGCACAGCTGTCCTAAAGAAGGCGAGGGACTGAACTTTGAGCTCCTGGGCTCTTCATTACTATTCCCAGTCACGCTAGAAGAAGATGGAATAAATGTGTTAAACCTCATTTCAGATCCTCTCTTCCGCTGGCACACCCATTCCCAGGGACTGCATTTCCGGGAACGGGGGACGCACCTCGGTGTACCTCTCTGAGGATTGTCCTTACACACTGAGAACAGACTCACCCGAGGTCATGGTCCTTCTCAAGGGAATAACCATGAATGCTTGGCTGGCCTGAGGATGCAAGGCCTGGCCACCTGGTCTCTATTTGGGACAACTTGTTAATCATATTCTGTATAAAGAACAGGGACCCTTCAGCACAGACAGATCCGATCATGTCAGATGTGCTTTTGAACCCTGCAGTGGGAGCCTTTTGCAGGACACCTCAGCACTGTGTATGAGGCTTCCCACCGTTTGGCCCTCATGATCTTTCCAGACTCCCTTCCGGCCCACCCCCCTTATTCCTTTGAACTGGCTCGTCCTCACCCCTTGGCCCAGGCAGCCTCTCTCTCTAGCAAACTCCTGTGCATTCCTCAAGCCCTACGGCCCACGTCTCATTGTCTACAGGCTGTCCCTTCCCTGCATTCCTGGCAGGAGGAAACCCCCTCTCTATACCACATCTTGGACAATGCATACAACGCTGGGACAGCCCCTCTCATATGGTGACAGAATCTGTGTGCATACAGGGACTGTGTCTTGCTCACTTTGCAGCTCTCAGTCCCTTGCATGGAACTGCTACTCAGAACATTAGCTTTCTCCCAGCTTGCATCATTAAACCCAACAAGGACGTCTCCCTTCCAGAGCTGGTCTCTGAAGCCTCTTGTTTCAAAACAATGGTCCTGAGTGAGGCTGGTTAAAGTTTGATCTCGGTTCACCATCCTCATGTTGCAATGGCTCCAAGGGTGAAGGGATTTTAGGGAGTACGTGAGTCCAAGAGACGGGCAAGACCCTGTACTGCCATTGGGATGTGAACACCCCTGCAAAGCGCAGCGACAACCGTCCCCCAAAGAGATGCTGGAAAGCTCTACTATCATGAGCCCTGCTGGCCCTTCCTCACCTCCCTAGTCTTGTTGGCTGTACTTCTCCAGGTGCTAGACTTTCCCGACCTGGGACAGTCACTCCTGTAGTGACAGTACTCAGAACCCCTCTTTAGAAGTGAGGAGGGAAGGAACGGTCGGTCTGGGAGCACCTGCCACATGTGCTTATGACTATCGGCTGGTTATTCGTAACATGTGACAGAAGAGGTGACCAGGGTGCAGAGGCGAAGGGGCTTGATCAGGATGGAACACCCAGGGAAGGGCCGGAACCCCCGTCTGTCTCACCCAGCCTCATCCTCTTCCCACCCCCATGTCTCTGGAGAGACTTGATTAAATCTCCCTGGAAACTTACCCTAGACTTTTATGATCCAAAGCAAAATGACAAATGGCTACAGGGGAATAGAAATCATCTTTTAATCATCTCTAAGGCCACCAGAGACACATAAGTGACTTCGATGGGCAGGGGGTGGGGGGTGGAGTGGTTGGGAAGCGACAGTGTTTTCAGAGGGCAGGCTAAATTCTGTCTGAATAGTATCAATAACAATAACACAGAGAAAGCAGGGACCACGTGGAGAAGGCTGGTGAGTGCTCTTATGGAGTCAAAAGTTCACACTCAATGAGGGACATTAATGTTTTGCATTTAGCTCCTTTATGAGCCTAGACACCCGAAGGTCATTTGAAGAGATTTTTCAGCTTACCAGCTTGACAATCTTTATCTGGAGAGGAGACCTTGGGGATTCCCAAGGTGAGATGGATGATATTATCCAGATATGATAATGAGCTAAAAAGATGGCTGGATAATAATTAGTAAGCTCACTATTCATTTGCTGTTCAGTTGCTTCTTGTGAACTGAAAGAGAGGGGTGTTGAGATTTTTCTGACAGCCTCTCTGATATTGTGACGTCAATGTATGAATGTGTGTGCATTTCCATCCAATTGAGAATTGCCGAGGCAGGGGCAGTATCTTAATTTTAATTATGCTGACAGAGGAACTTAATCAATGACACAATTTTTACTGGGGCCCTTCTGGAACGCAGAATAATGAAGAAGACCACGGAAGCAGTTAGGAAGTTCAGCATGAGCCTTTTTAATTTTTTAAGGAACTAGAAAATATTCTTTAACAGTGACACCTCTGTAAGGATTGAATTGACAACATACACATACCTGTATGTGTGATTTCACTCATGGTGGGATCATTAACTGCATAGTTGGAGTCTGTGGGATGTAGCCATTTACTGAATACATGTTGAGAGTTTACAGTGAGCCAGAAAACCTGGAAAGATCACTGGAAGGTGATCATGAAGGATGAGTAGGGAGGGGACAGGGTGGGGCAGAGGGCGTTATTTGAAGAGAGGCTAGGACAATGTTTTCTAGAAAATGTTCTGTGGCCAGAATGATTTGTTTGGTGTTAAATTGTAGGCTCTGGAACCAAGCACATCTGGATTCAAACCCTGTCTTGAGCTATGTCCTTTTCTTTGTACTAGGGCTGCTTATTTAATCTCTCTGTGCCTTGTTTTTCTCTTGTATAAATGGGAATAGTTAGAACACCCGTGTCATAAGCTAATGGATGAGTCACATGAAGTTCTTGGCACAGTGCCTCACATATAAAAAAGCAGTCGGTATGCATTATTACAGTCATTATGATTATGATTGATATTAGAATAAAAATCTTCCTAAGGTCAAATAAGTCCACATAGCAAATTTTTAACCAATGTTAATAGATTTCTTTATTGCTGGAATTATTTTTAGCTCCCAATCTACATTATCTTCTGAAAGTGGGAGGGCATAAAAAGCACTGTGCTTTTCCAGTGTATTAAAGCACAGATCTATCCTCAGCCCCCACCACTGTTAGGTTTTGGATGTTTTTCTCTAACGATCTGTGGTCATTCATTCACTCGGTCATTCATTTGCTCACTTGTTCATTCTATTTTTTAAAACCTATTTTACTTAACAAATTGTTGTGGACAACTTACATTCTGTCAGCTATTGTATTAACCCCTGAGGACAGAGAAATGAAAATTATACAATCCTGGCCCTGAGGAAACACAGGCTCTAAGGAGAGTATGTGAATTTTAATTTAGTTGCTTAGGAAGGGAACTATTTTAACACAATCTAGTGTCTTCACATTTAGGTGTTGTTTCCCTCCACTCCATTCCATCTTTTTTTTTTTTTTTTTTAAATTGTTTTTGGCAGAGAGAGAGAGAGAGAGTGAGAGAGAGATACAGAGACAGAGAGAAGGGGAGGGCCCAGAACCGTCTCCATAGTTGCACATCATTGGTTTTTCCACATAGTTTCATTCCACAGGTGGGTGGGGCTGCACAGGGCAGGAACTGGGCCGGGGTCTCACCCCAGTGAGAACCGAACTGGGGGCACTCCCCAGTGAAACGCATGGGTCCGCATGGGCCGGGGCCGGGATTTGATCCTCGGTCCCTGGAGCTGCAAAGCGAGGGCTTAACCCGCTGAGCCGTCCTGGCTTCCCCTGATTCCATCTCTATTGAGATATAATTGCATATGACATCACGCCAGTTTAAGGCATACAGTGTGTTGTTTTGATATTTCACATTTAGGTTTTTATTTCATGTTTACTTGTTTGAAGTATGTGATGCAGAGAGATAATTTCAATTTTTAATATATAACTCGTTTCTCCAATATTATCTAGTCTATTCTTTTCCCACTACTTTTTTGTTTGTTTGTTTGATTGTCAAGTCTCAGAATGGTCATGAATCTGTTTCTGAACTCTCTGTTTTGTTGCATTGGTCTTTTTTTTAAATCTATTACTAGGCAACTGCCATACTGTTTTAATTGCTGTGGATAGATCATAAATTTTGATATCTTATAAATCATGTTTGTCTTATATATTCTTGACAATTTCCTTTTACAAATAAGTGTTAGAAAAAGCTTACCATGTGCTGTGAGTAGCCTTTTTTTGGTTTTGACTGCAGTTGTCTTTCATCTATAGATCAATCTGGGCAGAACTGACATTGCTATAATATTGGTTTTCTTCCATAAATATGGTTATCACTAATTTATTTAGCTCCTTTTAAATGTATTTTTAAAGTATAATGATTTTTTTCTTTAAAGATTTTGCAGATATTGTGCTAAAATGGTATTTTTAACTTTCAATTTTTGAGCTAACAATGGTATAATATCATAATTGATTATTGCACACCAATGTTTTCCTTCAACTTTGATAAGCTTTTCTACTATTCTCAAAGGTTTGAAATATTCTCAGATTTTTCTACCAAGATTATACTGTCTGCTAACAGTAGCAGTTTTATTTCTTCCTTTCTGATCTTTATACTTTTTATTTTTTCTTGTTTTATTACTCTGGCAAGGATCTTCATGACAACGTTAAATGAAGTGACAGAAAGTGGCTTTGACTTTTTCCTGATGCATTCCTAACATTTTATCACGTAGTATGGTGTTTTCTGTTGGCTTATGATAGATATCCTTGATCCAAACCTTATTTTTCTATATACCTTAACTATCTAATTGTTTTTTGTAATTATTTGTTTAGGGGTCACTGCTTTAGCCTCTAATATAGATCCCTAATTTGTAGCTGGCACATAGTAAGTATTAAGTTAATAACTATTGATTATGCAGACGAGCGTACTCTAACCTGGTCTCTCTATGCCTCTAGTGAAGTTCAGATGCAGTCATTTCCCAATCTTATTGCCTGCCGTTAGCTATGGCACTTGAAGGGACCTTAGATATTGTCAATTCCAAACCCCATATGTTTCAGATTAAGAACCTCTGAATCAGAGAAGTTAAGTAACTAGCCTAAGGTTACTCAGACTGACTTCTTCAAGACTTACGGTCCTTCTTGAGATACCCCCCACCTACCTGAACAACCTCACTTCTTGGATATTCTGTCTTCTGTTGCTACGGCCACTTAAGTATGCCATGCGCTCTGTTGTCTCTGAATCTTTCTACTTGCTTTTTTCCTCCCCAGGGAGAGGAAAAAGCAAGTATACTTACCCACCACTGTCACTCATTTCCTCTTGATTCCTCAGGTCTTACTGAAAATGTCACTTCTTCCAGAAAGTCGCCCATGACATGCCCACACTTGGAGTGCTCACAGAACCTGTATTTCTCCTGTTATTTAGCACTTACTCCCTTTTAAGCTATTATTTCAAACATTATCAACCAGCACACTGCACTTAAAAATTCTGTGTGGAAAGTTGCCACAACAGCCTTGCTCACCCTCGTGTTCCTAGGACCTTGCCCAGCATTCAGTGCTCAATAAATAGGCTGCCAGTGAATACGCTTTCAATCAGTAAATTTGTATCTTTTACCTTGTAAGCATAAAAATGTCCCTGCTTCCATTAAACTGGTAACTATTCAAAGCTCTCATTGGAGATAAAGGGGGGCCTTGCTCAGTATGGTAAATGTGTTTCTGCAGAAGAAAATTGAATTACTTTTAAATGCTCTAAAAGAGATTGCTATTTAAAGGATCCATTTAGGAGATCTTTTCATGAAGCAAAGAATGCGATTATAAAAGTAAACACTGTGGATTCTCCTACAGCCTGAGGCCCTGGGAACATGCAGAGTCTGGCGTGGGTTGCAGGGCTGAGGACGTAGGAGTAGCAGCACTTGCTAGACTTGGGAGAAGATTAAGCACCAGGTTGAATGATTAACCTAACTACCATAGGGCCTTTTCACAAGACTCATCAGACAGAATTTGGAGCTTTTTTATTAGAGCCCTAGCATTTCAAACTTTTCGCTTAGAGATGAGGAAATGGAGACTACTTAGCCTTTTGCTTGGAGGAAATCTAATAGGGGTGGGAGTCCCTAAAATCACCACATCACAGAGTGTCAGGACTGGAAGGGAACTCTGAGATCATCCTGCCTAACTAACCCCCTCATGGTACAGGTGGGGAAACTGAGGCCCAGGTGGCCAGTAACTTGGCCAACACCAAACAGTAATTTTTTGATGAGCTGAACTGCAACACAGACCTTAGGTCTCTTGGTTTAATGCTTTCTCCATGAACTGATTTTTCACTCAGGGGTTGGAGATTCCTAGGAGTCAGCCCCTTAGAATGTGGGCAGCAACCTAGTTGAGAACACAGTATTTGGAATCAGAAAGATGGAGATTTCAGTCTCATTCCCACTACTTAACATTTCAGTGACTTCAGGTAATTTACACTATATCTAGGAGCCTCAAGTTCTCATCGGCAGAATTGGGACAGCAATAGCGCTACCTTCTGGAGCAGGGAAGAAGAAGCTTGCACAAGGGCCTGGCATTTAGCAGGAGCCCAGCAGTGACAGTGATGCCAAGGAGGGTGGTGACTACAGTGACAACAACGATGGTTTTAATGATAATGGGTCTCTCTTTCTTGTTATTTCCTCCCACCCTTCAACGAATTGGCCATGACTGAATATGGCCAAAATAATTTCAACCGTGAATCCCAAATGAAAACAGTTGGCTAGAAAGAGGTAGTTCTCACTCTTGAATAGATAGAAACTGATTGCATTGAAACTTGTTAGATGCTAATGTTTTGCTAACAGCTGGGTCTCACAGACCTGATGTCTAGCTCTGGAAAAACTACTGAAGACAGACTTGTTTTTCTTCTTGTTCTCCATTCTCTTCTCACCTCTGTCTTAAAAACATAAATAAACCCTCAGCCTCCGGGTTAATAAATAAAAAAATTGGAAAGTAAAGCTTTACTTTAAACCCAGCTCCCAGCAAAGATGAGAGGAACATTCTGCAGATTCCAGAGCTAAGGATGCTGTTTTCTGACTTTCTTCTCTTCTGTCTGCCAGCATTGAGCTGTGCTAGGAGACATGAGACCCAGGGAAGGAGAGCTTTTCAGCTTCTAGGCAAACCAATTGCTTGGGTCTTTCTGGTCCTAAAAGCACAGATTCTTAATACCGCTTTCTTTTCCTTACCTAAAATTCGTGTTTCTGCCTCTTCACATTTGGAAAGAAAAGTTACCCTCTTGGCTGTTGCCCCATAAAATGTCAGCTCACATAACATAGAAAGGGAGGACCCTATCTCATGTCATGAGGTTAGATTTCAGCATGGCCATGGTCATTTGGAAGAGTACCACAGTGTTGGGGTGATGAGCGATGGCACTTAGGCTGTTTTAATGAATTTCCACCTGAATCTGAAAAAACACTGTGAAACGGTAATTGAATCACGTGCTCCCAGCCCATTTACTGCAGCCCTAGATTAGAGACCCCATGCAGCATAAATACTCTGTAGACATGTATGTTGTCATTGCTCACCTGGCTGAAGTTAGAGGTACTTATCCCTCCAGCTTTGGCATCATGCCTGATGGATGTTGGCATCTTCTTTTATTCTCTCTTGTTGTCCTTAACTGTTCATGGTACCACCGCTGCTTGGATGGACAGTTGGTTTCCCTGCTCTCTTAGAGATGTGGGTCCTGATGCTGTTGGATTGTGGGTGTTTCCTCTTAGTTCCACGACAGGTCAAGGGCACTGTGCTTCTCCACACTTGTCATCACTTACCAAGCTTATTATCTTTAACTCATCTACTAGGTTATAGCTCTTCTGCATCAAAGGCACCAGGGCATGCCTTCGTCAGGGACTCTACTAAACAGGCAAAGGACGAATCTCATTCTAAGGGAAACAACCCAGAGTGTGACCAACAAAACCAGTGGGATTTCTTTGGAACATTCGCAAAATGCAACAGACTTCTTCTGTGTTTGTTTGGTTGGTTTGTTTCCCCAGGTTTTGAGATTTGAAGAGAAAGGTGGTATGGAGTAAGGCGCCTGGCACTGGAGTGGTGGTCTTTTTAAGCCATCTGATGTGTAAGTGGGACAATACTCTTGAACAAAACTGGAACAGAGCAGACACGTGTAGAAAGGCAGAGATGGTGGAAGTCAGAAGCGAGGGGAGAGCTTCCACCTTCCGGGAGAGACAGAGAGAATGCAGGTATTCCCCAGGCACGAAGAGCCCCTCAATGTCCAGAAGTCAAACTCGACCCTTTCAAGCTCTCTGCCTTTTTTCCCCTCTCCCGTCTCTGCCCTTCTCCTCCTCTCTCCTCCTCTCTCCCTCCCTCCTTCTCTCCCTTCCTTCCTTCTTCCTTTTTCTTTTGGTTAGATGATGTAGGTATGTTTTCTTAGAATCACAGTCACCTTTCCAAGCACACATGTCACGTGCTACCGTGGGCCATATGTTTGCCTGTGGCCATGCCTTTGCCATTCTTCCCGTCCTTCTTCATTACTGGGGGAAACCCACGTTCACCCTTGAAGAATCCTTTCACACCCAGGACTGCGAAACTTCCCTCAGCATCCACACACAGGGCAAAGGACTCCTTTTCTTTCCATCCGGGCAATCTTCTGCCTTGCAGTTCTCTGTGGTTCCCAGTCCAGGTTCCCTCACTTGTGCTTTCTGATCCACTGCAAATTGAAAACTCATGCCTGGTGCTTTGTTCTTGCATTTTCTCCAGAGAGGGAATGTGACTGATGGCTATGGATTTTAACGTGACCAGATTTTAACATTGGTAAAGCGGGACACCACTGACCGGGGGGGGGGAGGGGGTTCTTGATTAAAAACTTGGTCTATCTCCTGCCCTTCCCTAGCTTGTCGTGCATTCTTTCCAATAATCGGGACTTTTTAAAAACGCCACGGGATGCGGGACAAATTGTTAAAAATCGGGACTGTCCCGCCAAAAGCGGGACATCTGGTCACCTTGGTCAACTTCACCCCTAGTCCACGTGTCCTCTCCTCTCCTCAGTAAGCTCTCCCCATCTCATGCCTCCTGGAATAAACACTGGGATTAGTGCTGCTCAAGCACTCGCCACAGCAGTGAACGAATGCTCGGCCCTGTGGGGGGATAGGAAACCTGTCCCTTAAAGTTTGCCTTTTCTTTCAGTTTTAAGTTTCATTTGGGGAAAAGTCTTTGTGCATATGAAATAGAAATCAATACGAGCAGTAAAGAGAAGTGTCTGCTATCTGATAGTCATACAAAGAAAACATTGCCATCCTTATGATGACAACACTTTTAAAAACTATATATGTGAAGAGAATCAAGTTCTACAGTTACTCGTAGTTGCTACGTAAGTGATATCCGTTGTAGTAGAAGCCATCCACCTCTGGATTGTTTTTTTTCTGGGACCTGCCTCAACTACAGCTATGTGGCTAGAGTGGTGGCCTCTGGATTGATGAGCTTGGGGAATGTATCATAAGCCCCAACCAGTTTTGTCCTCTGAGAGCTACTTTGACTTTCCAAGGAAGGAGAAGCACAGTTGCTCTTTTGGGGCAAAGTTACAGGAGGTGAGGTCTGATAGTCTTCAGCCACCACATCTCATACGTATTTTATCTCTGCCACAAGGGTGAAGCTAGTTTGAGAGACGTAAAGATGAATCTGCTCTGGGAGAAAGAAGCAGAAATCAGGAAGAGCAGGTGTCCTGCTAGAGCACTTTCGGTTCCTCCTGAGACAGGAAGGGCCTCAGCTCAGCCCCCTCTGAATTAAAATGAAGTTGGCGATCATTCGCCCTTTGCGTTTAAGAGCAACCAACCTAGAGATGGTTTTGTGTCTTGCCACCAAGAATCCTGTCAATGCAGATGCTAACTATACTTTCTCTGTAGCCCATTGAGGACTGGTTATGGCTGACCTCTTTTTGCAGATATCTCTATCCATTTCTCACCAACCCAAGAACACATTTCAGAACACAGGATGCCCACTACTACTGGGAACGCTTTTTAAAAACACCCCACATTAGTCATGTTATATAAGCCCTTATGCTGTGGCAGTAATGGTGTAGACTCTGCCATGAAACACATGTGATAACCTGGGCCAACTCACTTCACTTACCTGTTACCTGGCCCATTATTTCCTCTGCAAGATGAAGTGTGTGGGTTAGATACCCTCTTATCTCCAAGGGCAAGTTTTCATGGTGTCATATGAAAGAGTACCTATGGGATAACAACAACCTGTCAGAATCTCAGTCAGGGATTGTCAAGGGACTGGCATGGTATTCTCTAGGAGTGGGATGTGGAGGAGGCCCTAAGAGGAATCTGGAATATTCGCTTTTCTTCGAGTCTCACGCTCCTCCCTCCCAAACCTCACCCATTTGAATATTCTGGGTGCTGGATCCTAGGAGAGAAGTTTGAAATGCACACAACTTCAGGCTAAGAGCATGCTTCTGGAGCTAGGACAAAGGTGGCGGAAACGTCAGGGATGACTAAAACCAGATGGGTTAACTCCAGCCTTTCTCAGCCCGCACCCATGTCATGGTGGCCGCCTGGCATATCTCAGTACTTGCCTTCTCTCCATTCCAGTTTATCCTCCCTACCGTTTCCAGGGTGATACCTCTGAAACACAAATCTGGTACCCACCTCGTGTCTGCTTAAAATTCCTCCAGGGCTGCCTGTGCCTCCAGGAAAAGCCCAGCCTTCTTAACTTGGCATTCCAAGCCACAAGGTCTCTGTTCACCCCTCTCGTGGCTCGCCAGGCCTGGTGCCGTGGAGCTTTCTGTGCATGGCCATTCCTCACCTTTATGCCTTTGAACAGGCTGCTCCTCCTCCCACCTTCTCTCACTCTACCTGCCAGCAGACTCTCATCCATCTTTGCTGCAGCTAGAATAGCACCTTCCCTTTGGAACAATCCCTTATCCTCTCCTCGCTCAGGCTTGTCTTTGCCTCCATTTTCACACTTGCTCTGGTTTACTGTGTTTATTTATTTGCTCGCCTGTCAACCAGTCAAGAGCCTGGCTCCTAGTAGTCGTCAAAAACACTTACTGGTAAATGGACGCAAGCTTGGGGATGAGCCTAATTGTCTTCTGATTTATCTGAAAAGGAGGCGGTTTAGAAATTAGCATATTGCTTCCCTAAGGAAATCTCCTGCAGAGGCATCAGGTAAAGTCATAAATTTGACTTTGGGATCATGGCCAAAGCCCAGGATGTATGTTTTGGGTTTGATTTGTTTTGTTGGGTTTTGTGAACTGCCCCCGTGACTTATTGGAGCTGAGCTATTTGATGGAATTAATAATGGCTGCATGTCACCTGGTGAAAATCAAGGCTGCAAATAACTTCTGCGTTGGGAGTGTGCACGACACATTTTCTTACAATCGGGATTTATGAAAATATTAAAGAACTGGGGGAGAGTCACCCTTCCCATGTGAATGATATTCAGGTAACATTTTCGGAAGATTATGGCTCGTCTATCAATCACTCTGACATCGAGTTGAATGGCCCTACACCCTCTTCTTGCTGCCTTCATTCTGATCTGTAGATGAAATATGGGAAGGGAAACAAGAACAAGATGTTTCCATGGCTCTGAAAAGCGGAACAAGTTTCTTACCTAAAAATGTCGTCCTTTGGTGACATCTCTCCCACCCCCACCCCAGCGTCCAGAGCTGGGCTGGTCTCCCTCTACTGTATTCTAGTGGTACTGCATACCTTTCCTTCCTAGTCGCCCATCAGTTTGCAGTGTGCATTCTTCAGGACAAGCACACAGGACAAGTGCTTACTGCTCTTCTCTGCCAGCGGACAGTGATTTCCCTGTCCCTAGCCTGGGGGCTGCCTCCTGGGCAGTATGCCTTGCTGAATGAATGAAGCAGTGGGCAATGACCTTGTTCAGGTAGCATGGGTAGGTGTGTGTACATTGACGTGTGTAGGCACCTGGAATGGGAGGTGGGAACTTGGGAGTTGGAGGGTGTGTAAATGAGGTGTGCATGTGAATTTACATTCTCTGCTCCATTCTGGTCCTTTGATGCAAGTCCACAAGCCTTTTTACCCCCAACCCTCCAGTGTAGAAGAGCAAGCTGGAAGTGTTTGCTAATATTCTTGGCAAACCGTGCTCACACTGCCCTTTCTGCATGAACAACTCCCCAAACTTGACTTTGTATAGCTTGTTATGAAAACAATAGATTTTTAAAGTTGTTTCCTCGTAGAAATGTGTAGAATCATTTGGAATATGTGTTCAAAGAACTACACAACTACACATCTCTCGCCTGTTTCCTTGGAGACCTAAAAGCAAGCTCATGGCAAGGTAACCCCTTCTCTTTCATTCTGTAGAGAATCAATGGTCATCCCTAAAGGCAGGCTTGGAACTCCTTGAGGCCAGGGGTCATGTTGCCTTTATTTGCATTTTATCCTCAGGCTTAGAACAGTGCCTGACACGTAGTAGGTGCACGGTATATATTTGCTGGGTGAATGAATCATTGAATGTCCCTTCTATAGTCTGTATTTGTACCCATTTTAATTGCTTTGGTTTGATTTCTTTACTCTGTACTTTAACACCCCTCCCTGTCTTTCTAGGGGCTTTCTTTCATCTTGGTCTCTGTTTGTCACTATATGCCTTAGTGTTCCTGTTTGCCATTTATACCATCTGTATGTAGGGTCTTGGCATCTTCCATCATCCGTTCCTGTTTTTTGATTCTACTCTAAGTCTGCTTGTTAGCCTTTTATTTTTTTCGAGGACAGAGAGATGGAAAATCTTCATGATGATGGAGCCATACAATACACACATGGGATACCTACCCAAAGAGTGTGACCATTTGCCTGCTTAACAACTGTCTCTGGCAGTATTTGCAGTCAGGCCATTTAATGTTGAAAGGATGCTGGGTAGGAAGGCCCAGGACTTGAAGACTAGTCTGAGGTCTTCTCCTTGGGCATTGTATTAGTCAGGGTTTTCCAGAGAAACAGAATGATTAGGATGTGTGTATCTATACAAAGAAATTTATTTTAAGCAGTGAGCTTACGATTATGGAAAACTGGGAAGTCCAAAATCTGCAAGATAAGCCGCAGCAAGCCAGAAGCCAGGGATGAGATGATGGATTCAAATCCAAAGGCCATTTGCTACAGAACTCCCTTTTGCTTGGGGGAGGTCAGCCTTTTGTTTGAGCAGGCCTTCAACTGATTGGATGAGGTCCACCCACATGAGGAAGAGCAATCTGCCTTCTCAACGTCCACAGATTTAAATGTTAATGTCATCCAAAAACACCTTCATAGAAACATCTAGAATAATGTATGACCACATTATCTGGGCACTGTGGCTTAGCCAAATTAATCATCATAGGCTGTCTCCAAGTAACTCTGGGTCTCAAAGAAAAAATAAGAGAGCCCAATTTGGTGTTTTCCAACTAAAATAATCAATTCTGTGTTTAGGACCAAGAAGACTAAGCTTACAGAGGTCTGGATTCAGGGACAAAGGGTTGTTCAAACACTTCTGCCTCCTTTATTGCATGCTAACACACTGCCCGGGGTCTGGCTGGGAGTTGTTACTGGTTTGTGGATGGGCTCAGAAGGCCTGGCTTCGACAGGAGTCTCCTGATACTTTTTGCTAAAGGTCGGTGGGTGCTGTCTTCCTGTGTCAAATGAGAAACCATTCTAATTTTAATTTTAGACACATTACAACGTTTACATGGCTGTTATTATTCCTTGTCTTTTATTTTGCTCATTAATTTTTTCTTTTTCTTTTTTTAAAGATTTATTTTATTGGTTTTGACAGAGACAGAGAGAGACAGAGAGAAGGGGGAGGGCCCAGAGCAGGCTCCATAATTGTATGTCATCAGTTTTCAACATGGTTTTGTTCCACACAGGTGGGCGGGGGCTGCGCAGGGCGGGAACTGGGCTGGGGGCCTCCCGCATGGGATGCACACCCCAGTTCAGCATATGGGTCCGCATGGGCTGGGACCAGGACTCAATCCTCGGTCCCCAGGGCTGCAAAGTGAGCACTTAACCCTCTGAGCCATCTCAGCTTCCCCTCATTAATTTTCACATGACTTAATTGGCCTTTTGGACTTTGAAACCAATTTAGCAGTTCTCTCCCCTGGCCTTTTCAAGAAAGGGTTTTCCTGGAGCCAATTGCCTGTACATCACCCCACTGAGGCCTGCCACCTTTTGGTCAGCCCTGCTGCATTCCGTAGAGAGGACAAGTTCTTTTTCTTCTGTAGCACAGTGGATTTTCATAGGAAGTCCAGCATGTGATAAATGGCAAGAGGCTATGTGGCTTCTATTAGAGTCTGGATTTTGTGACTTGCCAAGAAAAGAAAAATGACCCACGACAAATAAGGGAGCATTTGTCCAGCATTCAGAAGAGGCTAGAAGAGAAAGTTCAAGTGTAAACACCAATAGTTTCTAGATATTCGCTCAGCCCTTTGATGTGACCTGATGCCACAGGGCAGACTTGCAAATTCCGATACTTGGGGGGCTGGGCAGGGAGTCTAGGTTACTGGGTGGGTGGGGTTTTGGCAACTGTGAAAGCAGCTGCTGAACTAACATGAGCTCCCTGGTTGCCAGTGGGAAGTGGGAGCGTGGTGCTGCTGGGGTTTTCAATCAACACCAAAAATCTGGGGTTCTATGTAAAATATCATTTTTAAGGGCTGGCACTGCATTGTATTCGAATGTGAGACTCCAGTGAGAGTCAGTATACTATGTCTGCCGGCCAGTTCCCAGGGTGCCAATGGCCAGCTTGTGACCTCCCTCTGCCATACACTTTACAAAATTAAGATAACGTGCTCGTCTATTATAAACAAACCCAAATGATGTTTGTTCACGTTCAAATGTATAACAGGATACTAACCCGAGACTAAGGCCACCTGTTTCAGTGGAGATGGGAAGACAAGACATAATATATTTCTCTGTGTACTTATACACCCCCATGTATAAGTTGGCCCCTACTTAACTCAACATTAAGAAGTCAATACACACGTTACTCCTGTGTATAAGACGACACGCATATTTTTGGTCTAACAATTTTAGATAAAAGTATCTTATACACAGAAAAATACGGTATCCTGAAGCTGATGACTCTGAAGATTTGAAGTTGATGACTCTGAAGCTTTGGGGTTCCTCAATATCAGGATCCCTTCCCAGGCCCTGGGAGAGCCCTCAATGTGATGACATAATCATACATTTTTGCAGAGTTTGCAAAAATAAGATATTGTAGCTTCAATGTTTTAGAATCACAGGCCACGTCCACTTTGAGTTTTCTCTGTTTCACATCCTCTCCCATGTCTGGGGCTGTTAGAAGGACTGGGAGCAGATTTGGGACAGCCAGCTCTGAGGATCTGGTCAGCACGCCTTTTCAGTGTTGGTGCTCTTGACACGTTGGCCTGTTCTGTGCACTGAGGGATGTTTGCAGTACCCCTGGCCTCTACCCACTTGATGCCAGGAGCAACTCCCGAACTCTCCCACCGCCCACCTCCACAGCTGTGAAGCAAGTCCCCTAAGAAGGAGAACTTGAGCCTCCATCCATTGAGAACCACTGAACTAATGGGAAGTTGATTTGTGTAGCTTGGGCTCGAATATAATCATGTGTCTCTAGGTCGTTTGGGCATCAGAGTTTACTTTCTTGCTGACATTTCCGGTGTGGGCCTGGCTCCTTCCAGGACTGTGCCACCTCAGTGCCACCTCTCCCAGGCTTGTGACACGAAGGTGCAGGACCAGGAGGGCAGACCACAGCACGTGGGAAGGAATAAAACAGAAAGTTGGAAATGATGGAGCCAGAGGGCAGTCTGCGGACATTTCTTCTAAACCTCACAATTCCTGCAGGAAAGAAACTTGATAGAAACTTTCCTAGTTCTGAGAACCATCCTAAAAATGTAGGTGACACTACAAATAATGCGTTGTGACTGCGAAAGAAAATGATCTTACCTATCAATAAAAAGGAATTCCAAACAACCATGCTGGAGGAAAGACTAGGTTCTCTTTGTTTTCACACAATACTGGAACGGTTACATAGTTGTCTTATACAGAGGGTATCAACGGGTCTATAGCGAAAAGTACGACTCAAAATATAGGAAGAAGTACTGTAGAGGAGTGTCAGGTAGTCCATTAGTAATACTCTTATTTTTCTGTGTTTTGTGTTTGCAGCATTTGTCAGGTTTCTAAAATTTTATTTTGTTGTCATTTATTGCCTCACTCAAGATATGTATGCATTCAGTACCTGCTTTTGTATTCATAATTCTATAGAGTTTTTAAAAGAAGGCACATAAACGTCAGGCTCTTTCGAATCTGGATTGTGATGTCAAAGTGAGTTGTGAGATAAAAATTCCTGGATATTGATGAAAGGGATTTCTGGACGGGCTGTTGTTGTGCCACGAATCCTTCCCCTGCCCGTTTCACTCCCCGTCATCACCAAGGTGAGGGGCGAGGGTGTTCTGATGTTTAGGTTAGATTTTTTTCCTAACCCAAAACCCTAAACCCTAACCCTTGAAGAAAACTCTGAAGAGCCCATGGAGGTGCCAATAAAACACAGTGTCCACCTTGTGATGCCAGGCAGACCCGGATGTGAGAAGTAAAGGTGTAATATTGTGAAATGGTACCAATAAGTAAGAAATGTCCTGTTCCCCTTACCTCTGCCCCCTCTCCTCAATCCCTCCATATTCAACGTTAGCTAGATAGTTGGAAAGGAGGTAAAAAGAAAATGAAGAGGAGGAAATGTTACTTTTTACAGTGAAGGCCTTCAGAGCTAACATAGAAAGGCCTATTGACCGGTGTCTGAGAATTGAATATTGGGAGCTGTCCCATCCTTCCAGTTGACCAGAGTAGCTCACGGGGCTTAAACTGTTTACACAAACACTATGTTTTATGCTGAATTCCTGCTTTCCTCTGGGAGCACAGAGTTTTAGTACCTATGAGGCAAGGGTGCCTATGAGAGAAGCCCCTTCGTAAAACTCCTGGATGCTGTGTCTCTAATGATCTTTCTTGGTTGACAACCCTTCATACTTGTTCTCCCCACTCATTGCTGAGAGAAACAAGCTCCCTCTGTGTGAGTGCACTGGGAGAGACCAGTGGAAGCTGGCATCTAATTTCCCCAGGACTTCGCTGCATGCGCCTGTTTCCTTTGCTGATTTTGCTTTGTACCCTCTTGACATAATAAATCAGAGCCCTGCAAGCCCTGTGAGTCCTCCTGGGAGACCATCAAACCACAGCAGGTCTCAGACACCTCCCAATACAAGGCCCAGGAAGTGGGGACAGAGAGAATTTTTACTTTTGGATGATACTCAGAGCTCTGATTAGACACACACTAGACACACACTTTGAGTGATGGAACTGGTACTATATTTTTAGCTGAAGGTAGATACAAATGACGTGAAGCCAATCACATTTTCATGCAGGGATTGAACAATCAATCTCACGCAATAAGTCTAATAAGGTGGCGGAAAACAAAAGTAAAAATGCATTCTGGGGAAGCCAGGATGGCTCAGCAGGTTGAGTGCTTGCTTTGCAGCCCCAGGGTCCGAGGATCAAATCCCAGCCCCAGCCCATGCAGACCCATATGCTGAACTGGGGAGGCTCCCAGTTCTGTTCTCATTGGGGTAAGCTTCCTGTGTGGGAGGCCCCTGGTTTGGCCCCCAGCTCGTGGGGGTGTATCTCCCATGTGGGAGGCCCCCAGCCCGGTCCTGCCCTGCATGGCTCCCCTCCACCTGTGTGGAACAAAACCATGTTGAAAACTGATGACATGCAACTATGGAGACTGCTCTGGGCCCTCCCCCTTCTCTCTATCACCCTCTGTCTCTGTCTTTCTCTCTGTCAAAAACAAAAACAATCATATAAATCTTAAAAAAAAAATTGTATTCTGATTACATCCTACAAAGCAGGCTTGTTTTATTTGTTGATGTCATACTTGTTATTCCATTGAATTCTCATGCTAAGCATCTGAAATATGAAGGGCTTTACAAATAAAGAAACCAAAGGAAGTGAGAGTTAGAAAGACTTTCCCAAGCTCACGTGGCAGGTCCTATGGGGAGGCTGTCTGCCGCCAAGATTTGAGCTTTTTCCACTTTGACACATTGACTTTGTTGCTTGATATTGAATGATGGAATCAACCAAAAATCTATAGGTGTATCCTCAAAAAATAAAAAGAGGCTTTACCATGCTATGGAGTCCTTGTCCATATTCATTAAGCATGTGTTCTTTGCGATATAAATCTTTTCTGGGGGCTTAGTTTGGACCAGGTCATCACCCCCTACTTGAACTAATGCCCTTGGAGCAAATTGGCTTGTAAAGTAGTAGAACCTGTGTCCTAGATCCAGAAAAGCCCTGGGTGGTGGCCTGTGTGTGTTCGTGTTTACACGCAGAGTGTGTGTGTAGGGGGGAGTAATTTGTCCCAATTGAATGACACACTGAATGTGTCATATCTGCCCTACTGTGGATTAATAGATAGGAAATCCAGTCGTTCCTTAAATGCCATAGGTATGGCCTCAGCTAGATCAATTCAACAAGAACAAAATCCATACCCACCTTGAGCAAACTTCCATCTATTCTAACTGTCAACTCTACTTGTCAATATAGACTCTCAATTAGTTAGCCTTTGAAAGACTAATCAGCAGCCCACAGATTAAGAGTGTCATTAGAAGGATTCAACTTTCTTTATCAACAATCAATACTAGACAGTTGTTGGTTGGTCTTGCAGATGTTAGACATGATTTTTAAATTGGTAAAGTGACGGGGTTCAAGATACATAGATTAGCCAGGTGGGTTGTAAGGTTCTGGCCTTACATGAGCATACTAGGAAAATTTATTGATAAAATACACCTCAGACTTATGCCTTGGCCTTGGGATTCATCCAGGTCTGTGTGTAGCTCCTTAGGCAGGATTCTGTTATTTATGCTCCCTGAGGATTTCAAAAAGTTTAAAATCCAAGAACTTTAAAAATACAACAGTTATAAACATTTTCAAGAAATAAGTAAAATAACAAATTACATGATTACATGATTTGTATTATATCAAGTGAGTTATGAATTTTCTAAATGGACTAATAGCCGATATCCAGCTAGCAACTATCTTACAAATGAATGGTGTCCAAAAATTATAATTGTGAGTCATTTGAAATTTATCATCAATACCTGCATAGATATTATTGTGTGTGATAGTTAAGCATCCCAATTAGTCCATAAACTTGCCTAAATTAGCAAATATTGTAGCTACAAAATCAATTCTTATTTAAGAAATCAGTAAATTATTCTAGCAACTAAATACTTTTGAAATATGTAAGTCTTGGTGAAGAAATAGAGTTTCATTTATTTGAATAATTGAATTCACTTGTTTGAATAATGAGCATGGGAGGATATGGAGGAAGGGATTTCTGAAAGGGAATCCTGAGTATATGTGTGGGTTTCAGATGTGGAGGACACTGAAAAATTATACTTGTTTTATTCCACAAATTAGCAAAATATCCTTTTTGATAGGTCTACTCTTATAGGATGTCAAAAAAGTAGGGTTGCTTGGATATTAAGAAAAATAACAAGATGGGAAAGGAGATAGAGGTTCTTAAAATTGAATAAGCTCTGAAGAAGAGATATGAGGATAAAATTAGCAGTGGGGAATGCATATAGTTTGGAAATTTAAAAAAATGACCTGGGATGATATTAACCTAGCTATGAGTAGAGGTGAAAGGTGGAGAGGAACAAAGGAACAATATGGCTTAGATGATTTTATTCTAAAGGAGAAAAGAGAGAGGTATAGTGGCAGAAGAAAATCTACCTAGGGAATAGATTTCCACACACATGCGGTACATTCCCTAGGCCCGCAGTGGTTGGCAAGCTTGTCTAACTGGCAGGTTGCATGCAGCCTAGGATGGTTTTAAATGAGGCCCAACACAAATTTGTAAACTTTATTAAAACATTATGAGGTTGTTTTTTTTTTTGTGATCATCACCTATTGTTACTGTTTGTGTATTGTGTATTTTATGTGTGGTCCAAGGTAATTCTTCTTTTAATGCTGCCCAGGGAAACCAAAAGGTTGTACACCCCTGCACTAGGGCATGGTTTGCTGAACACAGCTGGTTGCTTTTTAGAGTGACATTGGGGTCTTTGAGCCCTGGGGGGTGGCAGTGCATATAAGGGGCCTACCTCCTTGAGTCTCCATTTCTGTTGCTTGGGTTTATAAACCAAACTTTCTGTATATGCGTAGCATAACTTTTTCTCTGCTTTCAAAATATCCATTTTATATCTAAGGTCTTAACTTTTACGCTCACTACTCATTTAAAATAGACTCTCATGACATCATTCATGATTAAATACAGTTAAATTACAATTACATTCCTGAGACAGCCACTCAACAATGCAAAAAACCCCAGAAAAACAAAAAACAAACAAACAAAAAACTCCAACAAAATCTTGTTACTTGTAAGCTGGTATGAATTCTTTTTTCCAAAATGATATAAAACAGAAAGGAGAAAATAACAGTGACTGAAGTAACTGAGTACCCACTATGGGACTGATACTGTACCACCATTGGTGTGAATGCTCGCCCTCATTTAAAATGCTATGAAGAGGGTGAAGAGCGTATTGTTTTTGCTGCATTTTATAAACAATGAAAACAAAAGTCAGATACATTATGTGCAACACAGAAAGCGACACACACCAGTCAATGATAGTTCTACAATCCAACTCTCAGGCTCTGTTCCTCACCCATTAAGTTCTTCATCACTCAACAAGTATCACATCCGAAGGAGGAAACATTTATCAAACTTAGCACAGAAGACACAAAAATCATTCCCTTTGTAGATTTGGCAAGTTGAATTGCAAGCAGGGTGGCAGTTGTTGATTGCTCTAGTCTGTCATTGTTGCCAATACTATGGCTAGACAAAAGTTCCATTCTAAATGACCCAAGTGTCTAGTAGAGATAGAGATGACCCCTGTCATCATCGAGGCTGGGAACAGGTTCTATGCCAGCTGCCCAACCCTGCCAGGGGTTGTTGATGTTAGAAGCTCTGTAAAACCCATGAGATGTCCTGCCAAACTGAGTGCTCACATGCTAATAGCCTCATTAACATACCAACAATTCTGGGCTTTTTTTCCTGAATGGGCTAACATCCAAAACAGATGGCCCAGTGCATTTTGTATTTGTTTCTGTGTAGTTTTTACTTAAGCACAAACAAAATCTTTTCGCAGATACTGATGGAAACCAGTTTTGAGTTGCTGTTGATCTCTGGGGTCACTCTCCAGGGGCGGGGGGAGGGGAAGGCAGGTTCATTCTCTGTCATCAAGGGTAGTGATTACAGGAAATCAAATCCAAAAGTTAATAATAGCAATTCACTGCTACAAGTGTGTATTGAATGGTGCTCACTCTCTCAATAAAAATGTATTAAGCACCTTTTCTATGCAAATTCCTTGGAGGATACAAATATGAATAAGACATAGACTGTGCCTTGGAGAATTTTAGCCTTTAGAAAAGGAGATGAAGAAATTCTCACTAATATCTTTAATAGTGGGTAGAAGTGAAATTAGCATCATAAAAGAAGTACAAATGCTAGTGTACACGGAGTACTTGGAGCTTAAAAGCAATACATGGGCTTTGGGGCCCCAAATATCTGGGTTTCAATCCTGCCTTATTCATTTATTGTGACTTTGAGTACACAATCATGCTGAACATAAATTTCCTATTTGTATAGTGGTTCCAGTAACACCTATCTCATTGTGTAAGGGTTAAAGGGCATAATGGATGCGAATATTTTCATAGAACTAGGCAGAAATTGCTTGTGAAGGATACAAACACTATTTGAAGCTACAATCTTTAGGAAAAGTTTCAGTGAGTCTCAGAAGCTGGATGAAAGAAATAATAGGCTTAGGGCACGTTCACAAAATGTCGCTCAACTTAGAAGTGGTAGTATGTTGGTAAATTGGGAACAGAAAAATCTAACACTAAGAGATTTGTGAATGAGAATTTGTTTGGATGTTGGACTAAAGGGATTTAGGCCAGGGAGTCAGGAAATTACAGCCCACAGGTCAAACTCGGTCCATCCCCTATTTTAGGGCATGATCTTAATGCCCTAAGAATGGTTTTTACATTTTTAAATGATGTGTGGTGGTAGTTGTGGTATGTGTGTGTGGGGGGGAGGTTGGGGGCAGAGGGGCAAAAGAAGAACATGAGCATTATATGTCAATTTCAGAAGTAATAAAGTTTTATTTGAATAGAGTGGAGTAGTTGTAATAGGCATCATCTAGCCTCCAAAGTAAAAAATATTTATTATCTGACCCTTTATGAAAAAACTTTGACAACCTCTGATTAAGAATGCCTGTAAGCAGTGAAGGTTTTTGAATAAGGTGGTAATGAGCAAAGAGAGGTTTACACAATTAATTGCACAGTTGAGTTTGGGATGGGAAGGGCATCACATTTCAGATGAAGGTGACAAGAGCTGGCTAAGACTGGGCAGGAAGCATAATAGGAGGAGGGATATTGAAGAAACATGAACTAAAGACCCCATAAGCGTGATCACTCCCTATTTCTGCATGTCTCATTCTGGCTTTTTAAATTCCACTAGGAAAGCATATATTAAGATCTTCCACTCACTAAAAATTTACTGAACACCTACTCAAAGGAAGAAAATGGGAAAGAATTCAGTTTATTCAGGAGTGGAGAGGATTCTAATGGGCTATTTTCCCCAGCTCAGAGTCCCAGGTATTTGGAAATGATCCCAAGCAAGGGGAGAGATTAGAAGATGGTCCAAACATTGAATTCCCTGGTTTATTTCTCCCTGCACAGGACTCTGGAACTAGTTCTCTAAACAGATTTCCTATTCGGGGATACCACTATCCATCTTTTCCCTCCATGAGACAAAATTCCTTTGTGAAAGGAGTATATTTATTTCTATGGCACTCATATAACCCTAGATGAGGAGGGAATATTGGGGATCTAGGTCTCAATTAAAAGGTGGCCAGTACCCAGCCAGCTTATCTCTGTCCCAGTGTTAAATATTTTAGAGACACCAGAGTTGGGGCAGCATTGTTTACAGACCATTATCAGTAGCAGCCAGAAGAAATTAGAGCTGGCTTATCAGGCTGAGCTGTTTTGTTTTTGACTAGTCACTTAAAAAATTAGAATTGCCTAAAGGCTTTCTATACTTTTGGCAGTTTTTAAATACAACAGTGTTGCTTTTACCAGTGAACAAATAACAATAATAATAAGATGGGTTAAATGGTACCTAATGAATTTTCTAGTTAGGCAAACATTGTTATTAACTATTTACAACAGAGTTAACTCTCATTCAAAGCAAATGGCATCTCCTGCATGACATTCATATGCCCTGGGTAGTCTAGGACTTTCTGGATTCTTGTATTCAGTTGTCTTGAAAAGTTCACTGTTCTTTAGACCAAGTGGCCAGATTTTTTGTTGGGTAAATATGGTTGTCATGCATCTCTGGGGGTGTAGGTGTCAAAACTGATTTGTTGGATTGTGGTAAGAATTGCCTGTTATGTGGTTTTCTAAATTGGAGAAAATGGTTTGCAGTTCTGTAAGATTTTTAACTTGTTCAACGCTGGCTGTGCCACGTGCCAAGCATTTGACTTTGGACCAAGGCAGTGGACTCCCGGGTTGCCTCTCCAGTCTATTTACCCTTCTTCCCTCCTGCCAGCACCCTAGTTTTGTGCACATATGAACCTCTCAACTTCATGATTCAGAAAAAAGGGGCCCCATCCCCAGCTCTAGAAATGGTCCTTATCAGCATTAGCATTCCAGCATATGACATCCCTTAACAACAGTTATTGTTTCAGGAGTTATCATGTATGACCTAAGGTGTCCCTGTCAGCTTGAGAGGAAGGGAATAGTCTATACCAGGGAGGAGGGGGGTTCTCTCTCATGCTGGACAGAAACAAGGAAACATGTAGCTCTGATTGTCACTGTGACTCATCTTGCGTGAACTAATCAGGTTGTACAGACATAGGGTGAGGATGATGATGACAGAGAATTCAGGTCCTTGTGCGACACCTGGAGACTGCAGACAGTAATGCATCTCCATGTGGGTCAAGTTTACACAGGGGTTTCTGTTACTTGCAGCCAAAGCACTCAAGTGCATGGGTAAATGTCCTTAAAACAAAGCTCACTCATCTCTTAAGTATCTGTGTCATAGGGTTTTTGTGAGGATTAATTGAAAATAGGTACTCGATTAATTCAGCAAGTACTCTTTTATATTCTCCTTAGTAGATAGTTAAGTCCTGGGCCCAAATAACAGATACTTCATTAGATTTGTTGATTCACAGTTTATGTGAAACGCACTCCTTTTGTCAACTGCTAATTAGCTATGTTTGGATTTTTTCTTTGTTTCTATAGCAAATAAATACTTTCCCCAAATTAGAGAACTGTGTTGTCAGCATGAAGTTGTAGAAATGAACAGTTCACTTACTTCCCAAGCCTCTTTTTCCCCTTCCCCCCATCTTTAAAAATAAAAAAGAAACCTGGAAAAGAGAGGTGGATTTGTCCAGGATATAATGAAAAAGCTCATCATGTGCAAAAATAGTTATCATACTTTGTTCCTTGTCCGTGAGGATATTTTCATTTAGCATCATGCATCAGCAGTGCAGTTAAAGCTAGAATCCAATTCTCACCTCTTCCCCCTATTTTTGGCCCATTTTTGTTGTTGTCGTTGTTGTTGTTGGTTTCCCCACTTTATGGGTTCTTCAAATAATTTAATGCTGTGTGGAGAGCTCTAACCATAAGCTCTTGTTAGTTTTCTTTGTGGGCAGAATGTATAGTGTGTTGGCCAGGATGTGTTAATCTGGCACTATAATTCTCTCCCTGTGGTCTTTGTTGCATTAGTATTTTTTTATTAACTCACATCTGAGGGCTAACTGTGAGTGTGCAATTGAAATGATGTTATTAGGTTTGCTGGTGTAGACCACAGAGCCCAGGTGGCACAGTCTTGGATAATATGTTTACTTGCTTTGTTAAATGCTATCTATCTTTTAGAACAGTCATTAAGTAAGTTCTCTTTGTGACACACAACAATTGCTCTAGGCTGGGAGATTTTAAGCAGCCACTATTCAAGGGAACTTTAAAGGCGGCTTGTGGAGTCATGGACTACAATGAAGGAGAAATCAGTGTTGTGCTTTGCAGGCAGGTGGCTGCATCCTTAGAACACATGTCAAAAAAGCCCTTCTGATCATGGTGACACTGGCATTGGAAGCAATGTGAAGTCTCTCTGCCATTCTGAGTGTAAAAATCAATTTAAAAAGGTATCTGGAAGTTTAATCAAAGGTAAGAGGGAGCAGTCTAGATGGATAACAAGAGTCAGAGAGGCCTGGCTGCAGAGTTCTGATCACAGGGGACAGCCTCGAACCCCTACTTGGGAATTAGCATGTGACAGGCGCCACACTAAGTCAGTGCGAACAACCTCAGATGAGGTCTGCTTTGGAAAACTCAAGTTGTTTTATAAATCCCCTGATGATATATACTTTCAGCTTTAGGCTAGAAAACTCTTGTAAAAAGTGAAACCAAATAAAAATCAACATAGCTATAGATTTTGAAAGAGTTAGGAAAGAATACTGATTTATTGACTTCTCCAAAAAAACATCCTATTATGTTAGAATGCATTCTGCGGTGGTCACTGTGTGTGAAGGCACTTGAAGACCACACATACAAATCCATCTACATAAAGATGTGTCTCCGCTTCTAAGAAGCATTTACAAAAGTGTTTGCACACTGCAATACTTGAAAAGTGAGGTATTAATAAGATACACTGCTTTCTGAGTTGTTACTAGGTGCCAGACCCTATACTAGACTTTCATAAACATAAATTAATGCTCTTAATTTAATGTCTTAAAATGACTCACTGTTGTTGACAGACCATCTCTCAATGTCTTGTCTCTAGAGAATGTCAGTTCTACCTTCTGTTTTGCTGTCTCATTTCATTCGCCTTGCATTTATCTCTCTGGCTGCACATCTCACATTTCACATTTCTTCTCAGCGCCCCCTCCCCCACCTTGTGATTTACTGTTATAACCCTAGGACAATACCTAGTACCCCAGGCAGGCAATTTAGTTGTCAAATAGATGACCATTTGGACATGCTTGATCTTCAACACTCTTCTTTGGATGGAATGCTTCACTGCCCTCGTCATTGCTTTAGGGAAGAGCAATTCTTGCTTTTCCTTGCATGAGCAAATTGTCCTACAAGTTCTGGGCCACTAGACAGTTCTTGAATGCCATTGGTAGGAGGCATCATTGGCTTTTCTTTGGAAAGATAATCTGGAAAGAATTGACAGGATGGGTAGGAGGCCGAGAGGAACGCTAAGCGCTCGCTGCAGGAGTCCCGAGGCAAAATAATGAACAGCTGAGCCGGGGAAGAGGCAGGTGGCAAGTGCTTTCCACAGCTGATGTGGCTGCCGCAGATATTAAGACCACGGGGCAGTGTAGGTGGAGGAGAGATCTGAGAGACAGCCAGGGCAGGGCTCACTGCCAAGTTCCTAAATGCCAACTGGGTAGGCTGACCAGACGTACCGCTTGAAATGGGCAGTACCGTTGTTTTCTGTACCATTTAAAACAGTTAATTCACTCATTCCTAAGCCTCTCGATGCTCATCTGTACATGGTGATGGCCTTTTTTCATGAGGTTGTTGATGTATCTTTAAATTAGAGAGTGTTTGTGAAGTTCTTAACACAGGACCTGAGCATATAGTAAGTACTTAATATCAGCTCAGGAAATTAACTTCTACCTAACACATTCTAAAACATAACAGTAAGTTCCCATGACATTTATCTTTCTCGTGTAAACATTTGTTGAGTACTTACTGTGTGCCAGGCACAGCACTAGGCATCAGAGACTCAGCAGGGAATAAGCCAAAGTCCTGTAGTCTCCTGCGAGGAGCCAGCACTTCAATGCAGGTGCTACAGCCAAATATCATCTTAATAATCCTGTATATATCTCATCATGTAATGATAAATGCATACAATCAAAATCACGTAGCCTGAATGTATAAAAGTTATTGAGTGATAGATTGATCAATGTTTAAAAAACTTTTTTTTTTTTTTTAATTTATTGTTAAATTTGATGAGGTTACATTGGTTGGTAACAATTAGACAGCTTACAGATGTACAAGTCCACCTCACATCATTCATGCATCGTATTATGTGCCCATCACTCAGTATCAGTTCCCCTTCCATCACCTTATATCTAGTGCCCACTCCCACCTCCCCCCACAACTGTCCCCCCCACTCCCCCCCCATCCTGGTAATCACCAAACCATTGAGTGTGTCCATAATGCTGGTGCCCTCTCCCACCTCCCATCCCTCTCTCCCTCCCCCCTTCTCCCCTTCCCTCCAGCAATCACCAAGCTATTGAGTGTGTCCATAGGTCTCTATGTCTTCATTTCTCTCAGATTTATATTCCACCTATAAGTGAGGTCATGTGTTTCCTGATTCTTTCAGTCTGACTTATTT
>PVKE010004181.1:0-66592 GCA_004027555.1 Craseonycteris thonglongyai
TAAAACCCTAATGAGATATTATGTACCCACTATAATGATTCAAATGAAAGATGGATAATATCAAACGTAGGCAAGGTTGTAAAACAACTGATATTCTTATATATTGCTTGTAGAAGTGTAAAATAACTATAATTTAGGGAAATAGTTTGGCAATTTCTTATAATGCTAAACAAACCATACAATTCAGCAAGTCCCTCCTAGGTGTTTAAAGAAGAAATGAAAAGATATGCCCAAAGACTTGTACACAAATGTTCATGGTAGTTTTATTCATAATATCCAAAAATTAGAAACTGAGATTTCTAGCTACAGAAATAACTATGATATAGCCATTCAAATACAAATCAACTAAGTGATAAAAAAGAATAAAGTACTGATACACACAACAGAGCAAATCTCAAAAACATAATATTGAGCAAAAGAAGTCAGACACAAATTAACATGTACATTTTGATTCAATTTATATGAAATCCTAGGAAATGAAAACTAATCTTAATGACATAAAGGAGCTCAGTGATTGTCTAGAAACTGAAATGAGTTGACAGGCAAGCAAAGGACACAGAATATATTTTGGGGTGGTGAAAATGTTTTATGTATGTATTGTGTTTCTAAGAATATATGCATTTGTCTTTGAGCAATATACTTAAAAAAGATTCATCTTATATATAAATTACACACCAATAAGTTTTTTTTAAGTCACAGGTTTATTTTTAAGTTTGTGCAATATGTAGAAAACCAAGTATATTTATCACCATGTTTCAACTAATACCCAATGGCCAACTAAATTCATTACTTTGATCAGCATATCAGATTAGGGGTATAGTGTGCTAAAGGAAGTTTCAAGATATGCATGTTTTATTTCTATAACCTACAGTAAATGGTTTTGATGAAATAAGAGCTCCCTATTAAAGAAATCTAAATAAAATGGGGAGTTGAGGAAAGAAATGCCTACATATATAGTATGCCAACTTGCTTTTGGCTCATTTTATGCCAGTTAATGGGCATTAACCAAATAATGTGTACAGAATAAATCATTTTGTGCTCCTCTCTTGATGATACAATTTAGCTCTATGTGCTTCAAAAAATAAAAATGAAAAGAAATTCATGCCTTTATTGTAACTTAAAAAAACTATCAGCATATAATTTTTTAAGAAAAATGCAAGTCATTTCTGTATTCATCCTTGTGTTTCCAATCTAGATTCTTCCATCTTGTAAATGAGTGGAGATACCAATATAGAGATGAAAACCACATTATTTATTAAAAATAAAATAAGAATGTTTTCTTTAACTTTTTGAGTAATTATGTGGTTTAAATAAAATATCTAGCATTGATTATGTGGCCTCTGATTAAATCAAGTGAATTTTATCATGAATAGTATTTCCCAAGAGTATGATACGTACTTTGAAAACATAGGAGTATGAATAAATATTTCCAATACTATAGGAAGAGTGAAACATGTTTTTCAAGCGAACCTTCTTGGATTACATAAATCAGTTTTAGGCAAGTATTGTTAACTCCCTTTTTAATCAACTGCTCATTTACTCAAATTTGTCTCAAGTCTTCTTTCTGTGGAAGTTATAGTACTGAGACTTACTGTCTTTCACATATCCTAATTCAGCCTTACAGATCTCCCCAACTTTCATCCTTTTAAATAGATAAAAGCAAAGAGAGACCCATTTCTCTGGGATGTTCTCTTACTGGGGATACCTGTTTGTGGTAAACAAAAACCATGTTAATCAAGAGGCAAAAATAAGATGGAAAAGAAAGCAAACCATCAAGAAAAGTCATTTCAAAACACCTTGATTCTGGCCAAAATCTACTTCAAAAATGATTATGTCATTTATAGAGGTAATGTTCTACAAAATGTGTTGGGACAAAGAAATGTGTTGGTTGAATACAGTTGAATTAAACACTTCAAACTGTTTGCTTTTTTTCCACTTGTTGCTATATTGCAGTTACAGTTCCTTAAACGTATACTACCTCCTTTCTAATGTTCTGACACACACTGAAAGGTATAGACCATGTATCATGATGTGACTTTCTGTACAGAATATAGCACATTTTAAGATTATTAGAAACTAAATACAAATATAATAAGAAAAAGAAGAAGGCTTAAAAATGTTAACTAGAGGTTTAGCCCAGGAAACAGGAAAAAGAATATATAGAGCAAAGGTAATCATAGCAGTTTCTTTCTTCCCATAAATGAAATAACAAAGATATAGTCTATTTTTCTCAACAAAAATGAAACAATATTCTCATATTCAAAGCCAGAGATATCTATTCCTCATGCAGAAATACTATAAAAATGAATTTTAACAGATTAAAAATTATATACAAATAAATACTTTAGGGAAAGTAGCAAATCTAAAATATTCAAAATAATCTTAAGAATTACAAAAGACTTTTAATATTATAAGGGAAAATTTTAGGCTGAGAGGAAAGATGTCACAATTTAAAAATTAACATTTTTAACTTCAATTCCAGTAAACACATCTATGGTAACCATGTGACATGCCCTCTTATTACATTACAAAATGTTTATTCTAAATTCATTTTGTCTCTAATCAATGCTTTAGGTTACAGGTTAATACTGTAAACAATGTGAGTTTTCACTTTAATTTAGAATTCACGGTGAATTTAGATACTTCTCCTCTCCAGATTTATCATCAAAATTATAAAATTTTTAACAGTATTAGCTAATTTTCCCCACCTACAATGGTCCTGTGGTAAATCCTCACAACTGGATTGAGATCATCAAAAATAGAAATATTTCATATTCTGACAAGATACAAAATGCAAAAGTGCAGTCTTCCCCTATAATTTTGTTTTTTATCCAATCTAGCACTAATGTATGCAAGCATTTTTGGGAATGTATCTGCAATTATACAAAGACTGTACTCGGGAACTGCCAGGTACCACATGCAAATGTTGCGAGTAAAAGAGTTCATTCGCTTTCACCAAATTCCCAACCCTCTGCGGCAACGACTTGAAGAATATTTCCAGCATGCATGGACTTACACCAATGGCATTGATATGAACATGGTATGTATTTCTGTTTCCAAAATGGAAGCACCACAGGCCTTATAGCTACAGCCAAAATGGAAAAGCCCGTCTCACCAGCTTTGGACCCTTTGCTTTTGTTTTCCTCTCTCAGATGTTTATTTTCTCCCCTGGAGATAGTCTTTCATTCTCAATTCATGGCCTTGCATGATGCTATATTCTAGTTATACTGTGTGGCAAAGGCATTATAACATGATGCAAACTGATATAACTGTGTGCAGTAGAGTTCCCATTCCTGGTTAGAGAGCACTGCTGAGTTGGGACTCAACCTTTCACCACATAGCCTAGCTACCAACACCCCCAGAGATAGTTGGACCCATGCATGATACAATTTGGTAACTAAACAGTAATAACTACAATGACCCCAAACAGGGATCCAAGGTTAACACTCTAAGAAAAATATGACGTTTTGAGGATTTGTGTGAGAAGTTAGGGATCTTAAGTACGTCATAAACATTTTATGATAGGAAGTTTTGTGTTTATGTTAAGGACAGTTTTTCTCTATTTTAAACAAATAATGATGTGCCCTTGTACCATACCTGGTTTAATCATCTTTCCTTTCAAAGGGGAAATATGGACGGGTTCCTTCATAAAATTTAAGAAAATTAAACATCAACAATCACTTTTCATAACCTCTTCCTCATCTATCAATGCTCAAATATCAGCATAATTTGTAACATAATTGTGGTCCATAGAACCCTTTTATTATTAGGAAAATTGCAACATTCTTTTGACCTACTTATTTGGCTTGTAGAAACTGATTACTAAAGATAAATTATATGACAAATCCAAATTCTATGGCATACCATAGACCTATTTTAAAAACAGTAAAAATATGGTACTTTCCCATATAGCTACTCTTACACTGGACAAGGACCCTATTTCTAAGAATCTTCAGAAAATAAAACCCCTCACATACAATGACATCGACAATTTTTAATACAAATTTTTCATAAGTTACCCTGTACAATTTAGATGGATAATTTTTATTTGATTAATAATATTCTCAAAAAATAAATAAATAAAGGTTTAAAATTAACAGTCAAGATGCAGAAAGCATTGCAAACACTGCCCAATTTGAAAGATGTATTTATATATGGATTAGTTTATCTTTGCTGTGTATGATTTATTTGACTAATAAGGAAGGACATGCCATCACAAAAATTTTAATTTAAAGAGCCATCAATTAGCACATTTCATACAAAATCATATCTGAACTTCATGACTTATTTCTACATATCCCAACGTTCCTTTTTATCTCAGAAAAAATACCTATAAATTGATCACTTTTACATATTTCCTCCCATACTACTATTTACCAAAGCATTCAGAAACTATTGGGGATTCTTAGTGCTGGGTTGGCTGAAGCAGTGTCAAGAATTTTTAATCAAAACACGTGTCATTCAATTTTGTTGTTTTATACTGCCAGATTATTTCAATAACAGTAATAAACCAATTATTTATGTACCTCCCTTCTCCATATAACTTCAGTTTTGTGACCTTTTTTGTGGTAGTCTATTTTGTAACAACTATTTACCTTTCATTGTTTGACTCTATTACCTATAAATATGGTTTATATACCACTTGCCTATTTGCAATGTACTTATGAAAGATTTATCTCTTTCCTGTCTGCTTCACACCTTAATACATGGAATCACAACACCCACCGGTAAGAACAGGAGGTATTTATATCCAATTTAATTCTCGTGTAAATTGTGGAGAAATGCCCTTGTTATCTGTCAGATTTAGAGTTTGTTAAGTGATTTTCAATGTTAGTTCTGGTCTTTTTTATTTTTTGCATGACATAGCAGAGGAAATACAAAGTGAGAAATTGGGAAGTTAAACTGAAGAGGCCAAGAACAGAAAAGAAACCCTGAATTTTAACAATGACTTGTCCTCTAATAATATTTATATACAGTGTCCCCATCCCCATATAAAATCACTTATATTCCCCTTCCTCCACTCTGGTATAGGTTATGGGTATACAGTTTGCATTAGATAATTGTCATAAAGAAAATGTCATTCTCTTTCATCATCCTCTATTTTCATAATGTAGGTGCTTTTCTTCCCTCTCATCTGCATGCCTGTATTACATGATCCTGAAGTATGTGAGCTCTAAACCATGTGCCACTGAATCTTGCATGTGGTTTTGAGAGCTTGACTTTGCACGAACTTCTGTTTGTACACAGTGTCTACATTTCTCATCTTGTAACTGCAAAGTGAGTAAAAAAATATCAAAGTGTAAGATAAGTCTGAAAACTCAGCAAATGGAAGATGCTTGCTACTTAAGCACAATGTGTAAAACAAAGTTGATTACAGAAAACAACAATACTCTTAGACTGTTGAGAGGTGGAAAAAAAAATATCTAAGTGGATTTTTTTTTACCTCCAAAACCACTTTGTTAAAATCTCTGTCTTGTTAGTTAATTGTTAACTAAGTTGTAATTTAATAATAATTCAAAATAATTTAAATTTATGTATTATGATACATAAAAGTGCATCAAACTGTTGTATTTTACATCAGCATTCCACATTATTTCATTTAAGTATAACTTTAATTATAATTTCTCATTACACATTTCAGGTCATTTTTGCTGTTCAATCATGTCCAAAGGAGGTATAAGATATCCAGTCACACTATATTAATTGGCCTAAAACTATTTTTTATTACCCCAAACATTTGATTCCTTGATATATCACAATACATAGGAAAGAACTGACTTAAAACGTGCAGCCATATTTCTTATTTCTTACATCTTTTGGTTTTTGTGAAACAGTTATTGCCAGAATGTTTCAGAAACAAAAGTATCCTGGAAACACTTATGGTCTCTCTTTCAGTTGAACCAAATTGTTCAGAGTACAAAAGGAAAAGTGTTGGGATAATTAAGCTAGAGAAAGGAGGGTATTCTTTTGCATCTTATGTCAGGCTTAGGAATAGTAAATTATTCAAAATAATTTTGGAAAACACTTTTCTTCTATTGCCAGAATTTTACTAATTAAGAAGGAGATGCTTTCTCAGAATAATACAGAAGGCCTCGCTAGTAATTTTCCCAAATCAAAGCTGTCTTCTAATCTTATCAAAACTTTCCAATATTATCCAACATAGATTTCAGTGAAAACATTGTCAAGAACTGAAAATAACCTTCTAGATTTAGTGCAGAATCAAGATTCATCACATCACAAACAAGAGTCTGGCATGACTGAAGAAGGGCCCCAATAACCATGATCTGTAAAGCCTGCTGGATGAGGAGAAAATCAGTTATGACCAAAATTATTCCATAATTTAAAATTATAGTAGCATAAAAGGAAGACTTTTGTGAACATTTAATAGCAAATGTTATTCCTTACTTACAAATGCCCACCTAGTAATACTTTAATAACAGAAAAAATATATATATATGTGTGTGTGTGTGTGTATGTATGTATATGTATACATATATACATGTTTATATACATGTGTGTATATGTATACATGTGTATGTTCATGTGTGTATGTGTGTGTATGTATATATACACACACACATTTTTTTTTCTGTTATTAAAGTATTACTAGGTGGGCATTTGTAGGTAAGGAATAACATTTGCTATTAAATGTTCACAAAAGTCTTCCTTTCATGCTACTATAATTTTAAATTGTGGAATAATTTTGGTCATAACTGATTTTCTCCTCATCCAGAAGGCTGTACAGATCATGGTTATTGGGGCCCTTCTCCAGTCATGCCAGACTCTTGTTTGTGATGTGACAAATCTTTATTCTGTACTAAATCTAGAAGGATATATATATATATATATATATATATATATATATATATATATATATATATATATATATATATATATATATATGTTATAGGAATTAAGAAGACCCAAGCACTAACTCTTGATATGCTGCTATTCTTGGACAAGTCACTTAACCGCTCTACAATTTCATTAAAGTTGCCATTTTCAAATATTTTCAAGGCACCTGAACTTAAATATGCTAAAATGTATAAAACAACTATTATGAGAAATTTTCTGCTGGAGGATGGAGATTCTAACTTATGTGCTGCCCACTCTCTTGCTCCTTATTGTGGATTTCTTTTTTTATTCCACATAGTTTCATTCCACAGTAGGGCATGGGGCTGCACAGGGAAGGAACTGGGCTGGGGTCTCACTCTGAGAACTGAAATGGGGGCACTCCCCAGTTCAGCATATGGGTTTGCACGGGCCGGGGCCGGGATTTGAGCCTCAGTCCCTGGGGCTGCAAAGTGAGCGCTTAACCCACTGAGCCATCCCGGCTTCCCCTATTGTGGATTTCTTAGTCTCCCTTATGTAACATTTGCTTCATATTATTCAAAAGCCACTGAACTAAATGAGTGTTAGAATTGTGAATGATAGAAGAACAAAAGGGACCGTTTCAGGTAAAAACAATGACAGGAGTAGAGAGGTACATATGTGGGAGAGCACAAGGCTAATAATCCAGAAACAACTTTAATTTGTTTTATGAAAAAGAATGTAATGACTGAGTTTTGGGGTGTTTTGTTTGTTTGTTGTTTTATTTTATTTGTTTTATTTTAAAATTTTGGCTTGGCCCTTAATGGAGTCAACTTCAAAAGACAAGGGTAGAAGGAATGGAACATTGGAAGAGGAGTACATTCTTCAGTGGGGCAAATAGGCAAGGCTTCCTTAAAGGCAGGCCAAACAGAAAAAAGCTGAGGACATTGGCTTTGAGGAGTAAGGGAGAACACTCCAGGGCCTTTGCACTATATGACCCAGTCACGTTGATCTAGCCAAGATTACATTAATTCCTCAGAAAGGAGGAGGTGTAGGTTAGCAGCAGAGTTGAAGAAGGAAGACTTTGGAGATTTCAAGCAAAACCAACCTAGTAGGCTAAAAATGATAGAATTACAGTGGTACTCTAAGAAACAAAGCATCCATTCATAATCTAATGGGCCCAACAAACAGAGCCAATCAAGATGGAAAAGAAAATAATGAAGGACTGCATAGTGTTTAATAGACATTCTTACTAATTGTGGCTGATGAGATTTCTAAGGAGCATTTTAATGAAAATTTGATTTCCTTTCTTTTCGCCATTCTTTTTCAGTTCCTGTTGCCTGTCATAGTCATCTCCACTTAACTACTGACCTTAACTGATGACTATTATTTACCACTACCTACTTAACTATTAACACTGACCTTATACCTGCATCCACATTCTAATTCTACTCCTGCAAAAACTTTGTTGGACCCATTCTCTATACTTCTTTAAATGACTCCATTTGTGCCAGACTTTCACATTTGAATTGACTCAATTCATGCAGCATTTTGATAACCATAGTGAAATGTAATGATGAGTTCTTCCAGTTATGTCCAAGTCAGCAACTCACATGAAAACCGTCCTTGTGATATTAAGTCACATCAAAAATATAAAGCAACATTTACAAAATACCATGGCTTATTTTCACTGTATTGTTTTTATTCTACTTGACCTTTTTCTAATGATCCTTTATATACTGAAGTTGATAAATATGACCACTAAAAAAAAATCTCTGACTGATTAGAGTCATAAAACTATGAATAAAATAATTAAAAATATGATGCCCTCATATCTAACTACCCCACTACAAGGCAAAGACCTTGTTTCTATGAATTCTTCAGAAAATAAAATCGTTTGTGTTTGTAGGTATCATCAACCACATAATACAATTTTTGCTTAGGTAAACCTAGACAATTTACATTGATATTTTTCATTTCACTAGTAATATTATGACAAAAAATTCATAGGCTCAAAATTAGCAGTCATGTTGCAGAAAGCGTTTCAAATATTACCTAAATTAAAAGACACATACCTATTCTCTACACTTAGGTTCAACTGGGCTACCAAGTAAATCTACATCTTTAGAAACAGGGCGTGGAGGTTTCCAAAACTTGCATTTAAATGATAATGATCCTCAGGACTGGTGACATGTTTTAATTTTAAAACCTAGTTACCATTTAAAAGTTGAATTAAAATAATATATGCCTACAATACATTTTAAAAGATGTTTTTTATTTGCATGTTGATTAGTTGATAGAAATTGGCCTGCAAAAACTGGGTAGGTTGTAAAATTTTGCACTAGCAAGGTATCTACTATTAATATACCGGTACATATTTGCCCACTGTAGCCAGTACCTGAACAATGGATACTTAAGAAAGTGCTAGGCACCTACCCTTTCTATTTTTAACCAAGGCTATTTGCTATTAAGTCTCAATAATACCACAGAGAACAATAAATACCATCTGGAACTCCCTGACATGAACAATATCAAGCATAAGACAGGCATACGGTATTGTCAGGTCACAAATTAGATGTGCTTAGTCATGTTTCACAAATGATGATGCTCACTTCATCCTGGTCTTCAACCATCATCAAGAAGGACTTATTTACAGCTGGCACCTTGCTGCTTCCTTGCAAAGTGAGTTTGACAACAGTAGGGAATCTGATCTTTAGCGGTTCCTGGGTTGAGACAAATAATGACAGTATGGCCTGTGGTTTTAAACAAGGAAAACAGTCATTGCAGAAATACCACGCTGAGGCAATGAACACACTTCTTTGCTTCAGTTTCTCAATTTGTTAGTGTCTTTCTTATAGTAGTAGGAAGGTGGAAATGTCTCAAATTGTCTTTTTAACTCTTTAGAGTACAAGTTCTTTTGCTAAAGAATGTGATGTGTTTTCACTTTCTTTGCAGTGGTAGGAACATAGGAGTAATTCAAACTCAATTCAGTTTAAGTCATTTAATATTCAATACAGGTTTAGCCAGTGAGAAAACAGAGAGACATCAAAGTTCAGTTTCTAAATACTCCTCAGAAACATGTCCTTAAGTCTATTTTAATTCAAATATTAGAGGAACTTGGCGTTTAGCAAACCTAATGGAGTCAGAACATCCACAATTTCTACCCACCTCAAAAAAAAAAGTCCAATATATATTTTCTTTAGTAAAAGTGAGGTACTGCCAGTGCCTGGGGTATTTATATTTAAAATGAATATGTAAATGTTCACCCAATATATCATGTTTTTCAAATCTTTTTATAAGGGTGAAAATCAGCAGGAGGAGTTTATCTAACCCAATTGATCATATGTCCTTAAGGCAGAGGCAATCAGAAAAATTATATAATTATAAAAATTATATATATATATATATATATATATATATATATAGTCTAAATTATATGTCTAAAGCAAATTATATATATATATATATATATATATATCCAGGGGGATGAGTGGAGATAAAAAAATATATATATAATCTCTGCCTCTTTCATGCCAGATATTCCTAAAAAACTTCTTTTAATTTGGATCTCTCTCCTGTTGGTAAGGTGGGCCACCCCCAGCAGAACTTACTACCCAGTGTAGGGATCATTTGCTAAACATCTTGCTTCTTAGGGGTCTAGCACTTCAGATGACACATTTTGATGCTGTGGAGCTATGTTAAACCATTTACACATATGCTGCAGTTAATTTTTTCCACTCTCCTGGTTAGATTAGATTGAAATGCTCTACAACACAGAATTGAAACATCAGTAGTTCCGTAGTTAGTAGCAGTTAGAAACACCTACTATAATGGGAAGATAAAACGAAACACTCACTTCACATAGATATAGTTACTATAATAGAATGGTAGAGGTTTGTTGCTACCCACCATCTGTTCAGATTGTGAATTACAGTGTTTGGCTACTGAAAAAATGGAGCCTTAGTGGTTGTATAATTTCACCTGCTTTATTTATAAGCTGTGCTTATTATTTAATAATAGATGATACCAACACTGAGGTCAGGACATTATAAAAAAGCAAATATGATTAATTAATATGTATGTTCTATTAATTACATAGCAGTTTCATGTAGTTTTTCGTTACCTTTATTATATTTTATAAGAACTTTTTATAAATTACAGATATTAATGCTTTATCTGTCACCTATACTACAAATTTGTTCCTAATCTCTTTTCCTTTTTTTTTAAGATTTATTTTATTGATTTTGACAGACAAAGAGAGACAGAGAGAAGGGGGAGGGCCCAGAGCAGTCTCCATAGTTGCATGTCATCAGTTTTCAACATGGTTTCATTCCACACAGGTGGGCGGGGTCCCAGCAGGGCAGAAACTGGGCCGGGGGGTCTCCTGCATGGGAGGCACGACTCTTGAGCCAGAGACTGAACCGGGGGTGGGGGTGGGGGCGAGAACCAAAGTGGGGGCCTCCCTCATGGGAGGCACAACCCAATTCAGCATATGGGTCTACATGGGCCGGGGCTGGGACTCAATCCTTGGTCCCCGGGGCTTCAAAGTGAGTTTTTAACCCACTGAGCTATCCCGGCTTTCCCCCTATTCTCTTCAATATGTTGGTTTAGTTTAAAATATCTTTGGGATGTAAAAGTTTTCTTATTTTATTTTTTTAGTTTGTTAATATGATCCAATTAGTTAACTTTTCTTATGTAGTTCAGAGATCCTGTCTTGTTTTTCAAAAGTTTCACTAAACCTGTGGATTATACAATTAGTTTTCTAGATTTTCTTTTGTTGTATAATTAAAAGAAACTTGTGCTATCTGTTTAAAATGCAGTTTTGTAAATTATTTTCAGCACATGAATAGAAAGTAGTACTGGTAGAATTTAAACAAGTCATTATTTTCCGATTGATTTAAAATACCACCTTATTTATACATTAAATATTCAGTTATAAGTGGGATACGAATCTTTGCTCTCAAATTGGCTCTCTTTGTTCATTCCTATGGCAATATAGTAATGATTTGTACTTAGTGGCTTTACAACATGCATTAATATCTGGCAAGGTAGGTCATCCCTCATTAATCTTATTTTTCTTAGCTGCTTTAAAGTACTTATTCTGTAATATAAAATATATGATTGTTTTTATTCAATTACAACAACTCCATGTTAGGCTTTTGAGATAACCCAAGGATTGTTAAATCTGGCTCACAGAAATCATAACTGTAACCAGTATCAAGATTTACTAATTATTTCAAGAATATGTGTAATCAATCATAAGGCATAAGCAAAGCATGGAGATCCTTCCTTGACATATTAATACATGTCCTAACTCAGATTTAACATAGACGGTCTCTAAACAGTATGTGTATGTGATAACATCACACTTAAGCAGAATGAAACACTTTTGATCATTAAACATGCACATTTTATCCACATAATTTACATGACATTTTTCAGAAGCCATGTCCTATAAAATCTATTGAAAGGTTTGTTTATTATTAGCAACTTAAACTAAATACATTGTACTAAAAATACTTCATAGGTAGGAACTATTCCACACCATTAGTGTGTTTGTCAGAAGCAGATAACTAATGTTTGTTATTGGCTGGTCACTTGTTTTTTGCAGGTGTTTCTTGGAAAAGTAGAGAATGGATATCGTAAGCCTACTGCTAACCCTTCTCTTTCTATAAATTTTATATTAATTTTTACATAATTTTTTATTTTAATATTAAGTTCTCATTTTTGCTGCACATTAAAACCATCTGAAATATGTTAGACAAATGTCTGCTTCAGATCTACTCTACAATTAAATCAAAACTGCTTATAGTGAAGTCTGAGCATCACTATTTTTACACGCCTTAATCTAGTATGTAGCTAGGATTGAGAATCACTGGCTAAGATCTTAAAAAATAAAATCTGTTTCAATAAAACTTTATAATCTTCCTCTTGGAAACTCTTATCCTTATTATTAAAACTATTCTTAAGTTTTATATAGCTTAGTCAGCTGAATAAATGAAATACGTTATACATTTCCATTTTTGCCTACTGATAGACAATGAGTAAAACTACCTTCTTTATAGTCACCCTAAAAAATTCTCTGCCTCATTCTTTTTTTTTAATATATTTTTATTTATTTATTTATTTTGACAGAGACAGAGAGAGATACAGAGACAGAGAGAGAACTGAACTGGGGGCACTCCCCAGTTCAGCACATGGGTCCGCACGGGCCGGGGCCGGGATTCGATCCTCGGTCCCCAGGGCTGCAAAGTGAGCGCTCAACCCACTGAGCCATCCCGGCTTCCCCCTCTGCCTCATTCTTATATAATTTTTTTTTTAATTTAGTTTGATTTAGTTTGGTTGGTTAGGTTTGGAGAGATTTTTCTTCTGACAATTTAACCCTTGAATGGTTTAGGGATGTAATCATGTATGTAGAAAAAAGATAAATTCATTTTCTTTTTTTTTTAGCACTATTTGTTGGCTTTTTTCATTCACTAGATTCTCCAAAACAATTTTGAGTGCTAATAGCTGATTTCAATGAAAATAACTTTACTATTAAGACTAAATACTTTAAAAATATTTTAGCTTTTCTGAAATAAATCCTACGTGGTCATATGTTCTTTTTAATAATTTGTTTTTATTGACTAGTAAATTATTTTAAATGTTACAACTATTTTATAATGACGTTGGTCTTCCATTATGTGCTCTTTAAATATTAGAAACATCTGTAAAACCATCTGTTTCTGGTGATATTAATAGATCATTAATTACAACTCCAAGTCTACTATGAATTATTTATTCTATTTCTTCTTTGGTCAATATATTTGATCATATATTTTGTTAAGAATTCATTTATTTCAGCTAGGCTTTCTGAGTTATTATAAAATTGCTGTAACAGTTTTTTTCTGTATCAGCAATTACATGTTTTCTGATTCCTAAACTTATATAGTTTTGCTTTCTCTCCTTTTCTTTAGCAGGCCTTTAAAAGATTTACATATGTCATTGGATTTTTTTCAAGGACCTGGCCTATGGATTAATTTATTCTTGCCCCTATTCTTTTCATTTTTAGCATTTATTTTGATTAATACCTCTTTTTTATTTCTTTGGACTTTCCTATTACTCTTAACATTCATGTTAAAATCTTTTGTTGTTTGAGTCTTAATAATGAAGGCATTAAGAGTATAAATTTTCTTTCCAATGCAAGTTTTTCTATGGGTCATAAGTTTTCATATAAACCTCCTTTCGTTGATTTTAAATTCTTTTTTCTTTGATCCAATGATTATCATATAATGTGATTCTTAGTTTTCATGTACTTCTAATTTTATGATCACATTTTAATAACTTTTTCTTATTTCTTGGATTATAATCAGAATTAATAGAATGTATAACATTTCTACTTTTAGAGGTGTTTAAGCACCCACGCCTAATGCATTTTTAAAATGTAGTTGCATTTTCAAAATGGCCTTTATAAATGTTTTCCAAGGCATTTAGTTTTATTTTCATAAAGGGGGTGAGGAAACCTGCTGTATCTCTTTACACATATTTCATTTTTTATGCACAGTATGATTGAATTATTTAATTCCACTAACTACAGTTGGCATAAATAGGTTTCAAACCATACACAGTTCATTTATAATTCAGTTGGTGAAAGTAGAAATATGAAAGGATATAACTGTATCTGGAACATTCAAATTACTGGGTAATGATAATAAATACATTTTAATGAAGCAAATCTGATAGGTGGAGGAAGAGAACATCTACTATTTTGAGAGCTTCTGCTATTTTGTAAAATGTTAAATAATGCTGATATAGCCATCACTGTAAAAAATTGCATTATTGTCGAATATTAATTTATCTGAGAAACAAATACCCTAACTGGTACAAAATGAGAATGGCATGTATGAGCATGCTAATCTCTATTTTTGTTACTTATTCCTCAAACCAATAAATAAAATGAATAGGAAACAGTTTGCATCTCACCACACTGGGAACAACTTTAGAAATCCAATCTGTAGGACAGTTATGGCAAGTCACAATAATTGAAGGAACTCTGGGTTAGGTTTGAAGTCCTAGTTCTTCAACAAATAAAACTCTTTAATGCATTTATATTTCAGTTTTCACATATGAAAAATGGGTTACTTGCCCCTCTATGTTCCTTATAGAAAAGTGATAAGTGATCAAAAGATTTGATTGTAAAATATTATACATAGATAATGTTTCTGAAACATTTCTGAAAGATTTAGGTTCAAGATGGTATTTCAAGTGCAGGGTGGAACTTAAATCATTCTTTTCATCGCCTGCAGGTGGCACCTCCCTTCCTACCTTGTGAGCAACCTCTGGTCATCTACCATTCATCCATATAGGAAGAAACATTTGCAAAACATTCAATAGACCCCACTCTAATTATATTCTATTTATACCTTCCTTTACTTCCTCTGTCAAATAATTGGAGGTTGAAGGGAAGGTCCTGAATTGCTTCTCAGAATGCAGACCCTTCCTGTTACCTTTAGAAATTGTAGTAGGTTTTAAGGTTTCCTGAGACTTCCTTTCTGAAATTGTAATGCAGCTATTTAAGTCAGGCTTTTGCTGAATTCATAAAAAGGCTTCAGAGTCAGAGTAGCAAAGACATGTACGTAAAAGCAATGAATCCCCTCTGCTTACACATCATCATCCACACTCCAACTCATCCTTGGCCCTTACTTAATTTGGGTCAGGTTAAAGTTTAAGTGTCCTTCTAAAAGCAAAGAATCATCTCTTCTCACTGTTATGCTGTTCTTAATAACTGAGTGCAGGAACTATGGAAGAGAAAAGGGGAAGATGCAGGAAGGAGAACTTGGTTCAGGGTTTATTACATTGTTTTTCATGTCTATGTGTGGCAAGTTTTGTTCTTCTCATCTGTCAGTATTTTTTTTTTCTAAATGATGTACACATATGATAAATGTTGAGAAGTCACATGCAGAAAAGTAGTTAATTTTTTCAATGCTTATAAAATTTCTTAGTCATAGATTCCAAAATGGTCTACTTTGCCAACAATCTGACTAGATATGATGATCTCGTGCCAAAAAAATTAATTTGCTTGTTTTTTTTCAATTCTTGTCAGCGACATAAAGGTAAAATAAGAAAGTAGAGGACGAAATAATTTGAGCTTCAGACTATGATTATAAATACCTGTATTTTTAAAACTAATAATAAAATCCATCTATCATGATCAGTGGTTAAACATAAATTATAAAACATGTAATCACCAAGGAGACATAAAAAAGTATGTGTTTCTTATTCCTCAATGACAAACCATAACCATAGAAATAATATGATCTAGGATGACCTCAAATTTATAGATCTCATTAAGGAAGAACATTAGCTTCTAGAAACAACAAAAGCAAGGTTTAGTATCTTATAAGTGTTAACTATTTATCAAAGACTAAATGCTCACATGACAAATATTGATTCTATCAGAATCAGAAAATGCCATAAAATATTAAGGATGTGAACTTAATATTTTATATTAAGAGATGGAAGATTTAATATATTTCTTGCATAATCTATTTGATAATCATGCTTGAACTTTAGTGCTTCATAGGGAGCATTAATTTGTGTTTTGATTAATCCTTATTTGTCAAGAATTAAATGTGTTTAATGATCCAGAGAATTTCCCCAGAAAATTTCCTAATATTAGTTATCACAGTTATCAAAGTTGTTTATAGGATTAATCTGCTGTTGAGAAGAACCATTTGCCAGACTCAGACTGTCTTTCTCAATGTGCCTTCTCAGTCTCCTTTTAGGAATGTCCCCTTGTACAGCTATACCATGTGCTTTCTAGTACTATCTGGACAAGAGGTATCTATCAGAAAATATATTATGATTATTTTTTAAAGCAAATACTATAGTTTAAAACACTATAAATTATATATCTATAGTTTAAAACACTATAAACTATATACAAGTTTATATATACATATAAACATATATATAATATAGAAAGCATGTAGTCTTGATAAACACTCCATTATTGACTCTATTCCAACAGAACCTTGGGACTATAAGCACTCTAAGATGCAATCCAGACTAAGAAATAGCAAACATTGAATCCTGTGTTTTAAATTTGAGGAAGGAATAATAGACTTTATTGTCAAAATATTGTATATATTAAGCTGCAACTAGAAATCCTTATCTATTAGCAGGCATGTAAAAACTGAATAAGGAAATAATTTTCTCTCCTGCAACGCTTTCCGTTTTTTAATCACATGGAGGTGGGGCCAGTAGCATGGAGAATATCTCGTAGGGACTAAAGGAAGCCTTAAACTGCTATTTGGAGAAGAAAATCATGGGTTTGGAACTGTAAGTAACCTTTCTCACCCACAGGACATATAGTTAATATGAAAAGACAAAATTATATTGCAAATTGATTACAAAAAAAATATTCCCAGAGTAAAATTTAATGTAAAGAAGATTCCACCTTGAAAGAAGGCATAATAATGTCACATCAAAACAGAAAAATTAGGGATGCTGGGATGGCTCAGAGGGTTGAGTGCTTGCTTTGCAGCCCTGGGGTTCAAGGATTGAATCCTGGCCCCAGCCCATGTCGACCCCTATGCTGAACTGGCGTGTGCTTGCCATGTGGGAGGTCCCCAGTTCGTTCCCGCGGGGGCCTGCTTTTCATGTGGGAGGCCCCTGGCTCACAGGGATGCACCTCCTATGCAGGGGGCCCCTAGCCCAGTTCCCTCCTGGTTCCTGCCCTGTGCAGCTCTACTTCCACCTGTGTGGAAGGAAAATATGTTAAAAACTGATGACATACAACTTTAGAGACTGTTCTGGGTTCTCCCACTTCCCTCTGTCTTGTTCTCTCTCTTTCTCTCTCCCTGTCAAAAAACAATAAAATACAATCTTAAAAAAGAAAGTATTTACTTATTAAAAGATTAGTAAGACAAATGCCACTTTGATAAGCACACATATCAAATCAGAGACTACAAAGTTTACATTAAATTTAGCATTCATTCACTTCCAGATTTTGTATTCATTGCTCAATATAAAGAAAATTTTAACTCACATACTACATAATTACAAACATAAACAATATTTTAATGTTTATTTTATTATATGTCAGCAACTGTATGTCAGAGAAGTTTAACATCAAAAATACTTCTGACAATGTTTGGTCATGTTTGAGAAGTGCTTACTATAGGATAGTTAATTATTTCCACTTTTGCTCTCTCTGTGTGATTTCTGCAAGTTTTACTTTGATTTAATCATGCTTTCTTGCTTTGTAATTATTGGATTATACTTGTTTGAATGTTCTTAAATTTTGTATCCTGTAGTACTAAGTAATAGAGTAGATTTATTTTAACAATCACAGAAAGCATTTCACACTCACTTAATAGAGCAAATGTATCATTTGTCTCACATAATTTGACAGTCCAAAAGAGTTTTATCTACATAAATTCAAGTAAAAAGAAATTAATCTTATATATATAAAATATTGAAGAAGCCTTATACCATAATAAAGATGTAGAAATTTTATCAGCTTTGAAAAAATTTTCTGAACTTTGGGAAGTTTTAAAAATATGCTTCTATATGTCAATATTAGAAAAGTGAAATATTGGAGATGTTTGGTCACCTTCAATTAACTGGTACCTTGAGGGTCCATTTGAAAAGCCATTAATATTATACACATACATTATAAATGCTCAAATTTGGCACCAAAAGCAAAGCATGGAAAATTCTGGTTAAACCTATAAAAAAAAAAAAGTTTTTAATCTGAGTATTTAAAGAAAGGAGAGCCAGGCATATTTTCATAACATGTTTTATTCATTGTTATCTTCCTATGCCTAATATAGACCCTGGTATATAGTAAATAGTTAATAAATATTTCTAAAAGAATGAGCACTATTTTTCCTAATGTAGGCTATGAAAGTGATTCTGGGTGATGCTACATAGACTTTGAAATTAGACTAAGTCAATCAAACAATGGTTCCAGATGCACAGTGAAAGGTGCTTTGTACCCTCTGAGTTTCAGAACATGATAGAAAAGAAGGTTGTGAGACAGTAGTGGAAATTATTATAACAATCACTAAGCCAGCTTGTGTTCTGGTTTGTATTTGATATAGCTACTCTTTGCAACCAGATCTGCTTGGCCTGGTAAAATGCCAATGTTTGAGTGTTAAGTGAGGAAGTTCAGAGTTAGATAGTTCAGCAGAACTAATTTCACAAGAAAGAAATATAATGAGTAGGAAGGAATGAAACTCACACAGCTGAGACCAAGGGAAGTGATGCCTTGAATAAATATCTACTTAAACCATCCCTTTTCTTCCCACTCCTTTCAGTGTTCTTCTACCTCTGTTCCACTACGACTCCCTCTCTTTTAACTATCCTCTTTAAAGTACATTTACTTAGGCATAACCCAGATTCCAAAGCTGCTAACTTATTTAGGGCATCCAAACTTCTGGGCTAGTAAGAAATTCAATTACTGAGTATTAACTTATGTTGAGTTTTACTAGAGTGATCTATGTAACTGACTTAAAATTAAGAACGTCAGTTAAAGGCTAACAACACAGAAGAATTCCTTCATCTAGACAAATCCTTCGTGCCAAGATTTTTGTATCCTCCTACTGTGTAAACAAAGTCTTCTCTGTGAACTCTATGATACCTCCAACCTGAGGTTTCTTTCCAATGGGTGTCACTTCTAAGAGGGTGAATATTAGGAGATGGCAACATTTAACAAGGGCACTTGAGAAGAGAATGATATTGAAAAACTCCCAAGTTCCCTTTAAGGTTTTGTGAATGATTCTAAGAATATTGGAATTTTAAGAACGTATCTGTAAATTGATTTAGTAACTGCTTGCTTCAAAAAACTATTAAGACAATTCACAGTGAAAACCGACATGCAAGTAAGCCAAAACATTTAACACAAGTCAGAAACAGGGAGCAAAGTTTAGAGAGATGACAGAAAAAGAAAATTTTAAACTCTGTTGAAGTAATAGAACACAAAACTTGGTGGAGAATTTCTTATTCAACAACATAACCAAAGAAAAAAACACAAAGAGTGTTATATCTCTCAAATTCTTTCTAGAGAGGACATAGTTCTTCAGGAACAATAAATATGTGCGGCCATAAAAAGAAAGAAAGGAAGGAAGGAAGGAAGGAAGGTAGGAAGGAAGGAAGGAAGAGCCAGAAGTAAAATGTCTTTTGAATATCTGCAGGGTGTGAGATGATTTACATATATTATTGTATTTAATTATGGGCATAACCCTGTGAAGTAGTTGTAATTTTTACAGTAGAAGAAACTGAATCTCAAGAAAAGTTAATTTAGTTCAGCAAAGTTACAACTAGTTGGTGATGAACGTAGGATTTCAGTTAATGCCTAGCTGATTCCATAGCTCATAGAAAACACTCAGAGAAATAAATAACCCTTACCTTTCTCTCACCCACATCTTACAACTCAAAGCATGTACACACACACACACACACACACACACACACAGAGTTTTTTCTTTTATAGCCAAGCTGTACTCAGAAAATATAACTGAGAAACTTCAGGAAAATACCAGAAATAGCAACTACAGCTCAGTATTCTCTTTTAAACCACTGTAATGGTAGCAATACCATCCCAATTTATATGAAATGTGAAATGCCTCTTTGTAGGTTATTACAACCAAATCTTAAAAGAAAAACAGACATATCTAATTTGTTACGTGGTATAGTACTCTACATTTGTATCTATATGGGGATATCTGAGAGTTATGTTTAGACCACAACAGAGGGCTTCAATGTGTGCATGTGTAAATAATATGCAAAGATGTCCGTGAACTGAATACAATAGCACCCTCAGGTTAAGCAGCCCCATTTCAGAGAACAATGTCCAAACCTAGTTTAACTCCAATCTGTCATCACTTGCAAGGAATCCAATGTGACAGACAGGTAAATAGATAGGGTCAGCAACCTGGGTGGTTGGTTTCATGACAGAGTTTGATCGTTGAGGATCCCAGAAGAGTGTGAGAAGAGCCTCCAGCCCCCGAAGGTAGAAATGGGCAAAGATTAGGCACATAACCATTTTGCAGAGGTCTTCAGTCTAAGTAGGAAATTTGTCAGGAGACAAGCCGTATAGAGGAATCCTGAAAGTTACAGTTAAGGGGAGAGGTTTCAGATGAGTGTCCAGGAACTGAGAGAGAAGAAAGCTCATTTCTTTTAGGTCTTAGCCAGGTAATACAGAAACTTCAGGACGAAAGTCTAAGTTTTTGTAGATGCATGAGGCTGGGTGAGCAGTATCTGAAAAATGGCACACTCTTTATTGATAAATTTCAGTATTGTAAAAGCTCATTCTCTGGCAAAGAAACACAGATGGATGAAGTGACTTGTGCAAGCATCATCCTGTGGCAAATTCATGACCCAAACTCATATTTTGTGGGGGGTTTTCAAAAGCACCTGGATCCATTTCTGTGGGTGACCATGTAATGGAGACAAGATCAGAAGTAGGAGCTGTTGAGTTTCAGATCTCTCATTGTATTTTAATCATGGTCAGTCTGACCAATTGCATCACATAGTAGTAATATAAAACAGGATCCCTGTGGCTACTTTAATATTCAGAATGCTAATAATTATAAATTAACTCAAATATAATCTAATTTGAAGTTCCTCTATGGGTTCACACATTTGAATTATCTATGCAAATAATTCATGATTATTTTACACAATATTGGATAGCAATAGCAAAGTTGACCCAAAATGGTAGGAAATTTTGCTGCATTATTAGCACTATATAATGCCTCCTCCCTTCTTATCCCAAAAGGTATTTAAATGGATCTATTTTTACTTACATAGTAAAGTCAACATGAGAATTAAAATTCCAAATAGCTAAACACATACAGAGAAGCAAGTGTTGAGTGTCTTTACATACTGAATACTGGGAATTTTATAAAATACTATGAAATTTTATGCACTTTAAATTGAGTAGCACTTGTCACAAGCTATTGTTTAATCTTTCCTACAAGTTTTAAATTAGTCACTGAATAAATAGGCTGTCTGTCATAAAGCACTGTCAGAAGCTTTATGCATTGTAAATTCTGGCATAATTTCCAATTCTGAAAACTGAATTACACTTTTAAAGTATGTGTACTGTTCTTCTCTTTCTCTTTTTCCAGTGCTTATCAAAATATTTAGTATTAATAATGTGCATATGAAATATAAATATTCCAAGTATTCTCTGGTGTATGACATTTACAAATACTATGACTATCCATAATCATTAGTTTTACTAATTATAACTAAGATGTATATCAGAAATAACAAACCAATTGAGTCGAGTCCTTCAAAAAGCTGTCATTGTAGTTGTACCGCCTTTCATTAATTTTGTCTTATTAATTGTCACATTGCATTATACCTGTACACAGTATGATGCTAAATAACATAATGTAGGAAATAAGGTGCAGTGTGAAATGTTGTAGGCATTTCATTTTAATAAGACAGCATTTGTGCTGAGTCTGAATCCCGGAAGTTAATTTAGAGACCAAGCATTTCAGTTAAAATTTGACATGTTTAGCAAACCAAGTATTCATTAAGGTGGGCAAGGTAGGAGCATTGTAAGAACTCCTGTGTGACAATTACTACACCTGCAGTTCTGTGAACAAGAAAAACATACTTTATTTTAGGTGGAGATGCCCTGTTCATTGTAGTATGAAACGCTTTACTTTTTTTCTTTAGGTCCTCAAGGGTTTCCCAGAATGTTTACAAGCTGACATTTGTCTACATCTCAACCAGACTTTGCTGCAAAACTGCAAAGCCTTTAGGGGGGCAAGTAAAGGTTGCCTTAGAGCTTTGGCAATGAAGTTCAAGACCACCCATGCACCTCCAGGAGACACCCTGGTTCACTGTGGGGATGTCCTCACTGCACTTTATTTCTTATCCAGAGGCTCCATTGAAATCCTCAAAGATGACATTGTGGTAGCTATTCTGGGTGAGTGTTTTAAAACTGGATGGTGACAAATTCAGTTACAAGCTGGTGCAATGCACAGTTTAAAATAATAAATAAAAGGACTGATCTATTTATTTATAAATACAATTTAAGATTAATGGGTAAATTTAAAGCTTTGTTAAAATTCAATTCAAGTCAAATAAACCTCTCAAAAAATATGTTTTCTTGACTCTCACTTTTCCTCTGATGTTTAAATGCTTCCATGACACTCTTCAGTTCTTGGCAGCTACCAAAACATGAAGTCACATATATGAAAATAGTCACTATTTTTCTTCTCCTGTTACAGGATCTTGGATTCATGCTGATCCCTTAACATCTTAAATAAAATATATATGTTGTAAGCATACCAGCTAGCATATGCCAATGTCCTGTCATGAACTAGGTTTATGTTTTCACATATTTCATCTTTTTGCCATGTACTTTTACCTGCTGTGTACCATTGAACAAAATCATATGAGTCGTTACCTAGGTAATATAGAGCTACGAACTTACGGTGAGGAGATTAAAATAGTAATAAACTGCATTGGGTACAAAAAAAAATTTATCTGTCCAATCTGTGTCTTCAAAAATAAATTTTGTCAGTGTGAACTTGTGAGATGTCTTTGAAATATTAGGACCTCACAAAAGAACAAGGGAGCAAAGAGAATTGAGGTCATCCTCTCCTTCCAACTAGTCAATAGGTGTAAACCGCAGCCTGTCCATGGCAACACCCACCCTCCAAACTTTGCAATCATTTGCTTTGCCCTTCTCTATTTCCTGTGGATTAAATCCAGTTCTGTTTAAATAATGAGCATGTATTCAATGATTTCCTTTTATTCCACTCTTGATGTTCACATCCAAAAAGGACAAGGATGTTGTCTTCTTTCTTCTGTGTAGAACCAGAATATGGCATAACACAGGTGCCAATGCATTAATGAAGGTGCTTGAGGAATTCGTATATATCTGGATAATTATATTACGATAACAGTTTTTAAAAATCGTTTTTGGTTTTTTTTTAATGCACAATTTGGTCTGCAATTCAATAACTAGGCAAAGAATAAAAACATATTCTAAATCACTTAGCAACTACACAATAAAGTTGGATTTGCATCAGATTTGGCCTTTTGACAGTTTGCTTTGGTATGTTGCCAGTCAAGGAACATGCTTTGTGGCATTCCTAATCTTCCAATCACCCAGCCCTAGTTTCTACAAGAAGGTAACAACACTTCTTGCTTTATAAAATAGTAATTTTAGTGTGTAGTTAAGGTGTACATCTTGATTGGCCTTCTCTTTTCTCATTTACAATCATGTAAGCTAATTAAAATACAGAGCCCACAATGAATTTTGTTCAAAGATTTTTTTTGACAATATACTGAAGTAGCAAAGCTGTAAAGAGTGTCAAGAGATTCTCCTTTTCTGTTTCCATTTCCATGTAAATTCATGCCTAAAATCCTCATAAATTATGATTATTTATTTTATTTTTTGAAAAACTAGGCATTTATTAAAGTTAATATATTTGCTCTAATATTGATTTTTCTTAGAAAGATATGATATCTGATTTCTCTTCATTAAATTCACATTTAAGGTAAGAACATTACAGCATTTTTTTTTAAACTAGTTAGATATTGTCTCAAAGTCTTTTACTGTTTGCATAGTTAGATATATATGAACTTGTCTAACAAAAACAATATTAACAGATTCATATTTTTCTAAATATGAAAAGAAGCTTTGGGATATATGTAAGAGAGTATTATTTTACACTGCCATTGACAATCTTTAAATTTATATAATCAATAATTTATCACTAGTTATTAAACATGTATTTCATAGGTACAATATTTAAGTGTATTATGTTCAGAGACAGAAAAAATCTAAGTGCCCATGACATTCAGGGAAAATATTAGGAGAAAATTAAATGTAAGGGGTGTGTATAGGTTTTGGACTGAAATCAAAATGCACAGAATTTAATTATGGCTACTCTCTCCCTCCCTTTCCTTCACCCAACTGAGAAGGTGACTTTGATCTATTCAGTTTATCTCTTTAATCCTCTTTTTTGTATTCATAAAATTTGGATAATAATGCATAATTTCTTCATGAGGTTATTTTGGGGATTAAATGAGAGAATGCACCTAAGCGTTTGACATAATGCCTGACACCTACTTAGTCCTCAGTGAGCATTTGTTGCTGTCATTGTCATCCACATCAGCAAGTCTTGGCAAAGCAGGTGGCATGTGGCTAGGCAGAGGCTCTGGGAAGGGCTCATCAGAAGCCAGATGCTGAAGTAATCTTAAGTCTGGCAAGAAAGCAAGAACAGACTTTTAGAATAAAGGCCATAAAATTTTTTAAAGCCTGATTATGTATATTGAGAGAATATACCTAGATTTATTAATCAATCAGACATATTCATTAAGGGTAGATCCAAAAGCGGTTACCAAAAGAACAGGGTATGTTCAAATTCTACCCCTAGTCTTCTAAGTATTGAAAGCACTGCAACATAGCCCTATGCTTGGCATCACCTGCACAGAGCACCCTAAGATAAAAACCGTGAATCGGATTTACCATAGCCTTTTTTGTATTTTTGAATTGACAAAATTAGGCCACACCTAGTATCTGGCAAGACCCTTTCTGGCAATTGTGAAGAACAGCAGACTAAAGCCATGTTGACTGCATTCTAGTTGTTTAACCAGCATGACTGGGGCAGTTAGTATGAGGTGCTGGAAGTGGGTTGCCCAAGTAGTCTGTTGGCCATAGGATCTTACACTTGAAATGCCTGGCTCACAGTTTAGTCAGTGATCTCTTTGTACTTTTAGAATAAACACATTAAATTTTGATTCCTTTACCTTCTTTTATTTTTTTTTTTAAGGAAAAAATGATATATTTGGAGAAATGGTTCATCTTTATGCCAAACCTGGAAAGTCTAATGCAGATGTAAGAGCTCTCACATACTGTGACTTACATAAGATCCAGAGAGAAGACCTATTAGAGGTGTTGGATATGTATCCTGAGTTTTCTGATCACTTTCTCACAAATCTGGAGTTGACTTTCAACCTGAGGCATGAGAGTGCAAAGGTATATACTGTTAACTGTTTGCTTATTTTGTACTTCTGATATTTTGTTTTGTTCTTAGATTGCTCAAGTTAACTCTGAAGGTCAAGTGAAACATTATAGCAAAACTTTACCGATTCTGACAATTTGGAAGAAAAAGGCAACTTAATATCAGAATTTCTAAATTATAGGGAAGGAATTCAGTCTAACTACTTTCAAACATATTGAATAACTTTAAGTAATCAATTAAATTTGACCTTTTAGGAATTCTTAAGTGAGATACTTTATTTAAAATAGCGTTGGTTTATATTGAGTATAATTCTAAATTATTGAAAAATCCCCTAAATGACTTTATCTTATGCAGAGATTAAAAGATTCTCTCAGCTATTATTTACAACATATACTGGTTACTAATATCCTTTCAATAATAATAAAAAAATTAAACTCATTCAAGTTTAGGTTCATAATTAACACAATTTCAGAATCACAGAAGTATAAATTAATGAGGCTTATACCTGAGTCAAAATTAGTACTGCAGAATGAATAACATGGTCTAATAAAAATAATTATTCTACATATAATTTAACATAGAATGAGTTTTAAGAGTGTAACTCCTTTATCCCTCACTCTCCTCCACTGTGAAAGTGTGTTCTAAGAATAGAGAACTTACATTGCAGGCCACAATTGATTACTAAATTATTCCTCCATCCTCTTCTCCTTAAAATCCTGTAATCCCAACTCCAGTTCTAACTGCTTTTTTTGTCAGAAATCAATTGTTGGAATTTTGACACTTGCCAATGTATTTTAATGCTAACTATATACTCTCTGGAAAAAAAGGTCCTTGAGTCAATAATTAGCTAAAATGTGGTAAGCTTAATTCTTTCTAGTTACAGTCATTCCAAGATACTTCTATAGACCTAACGATAAAAACAAACCTGCTCAGATAATTCTTGTCAAAATACTAAGAAGTTGAAAAAATATTTAGGTAGGAATATGTTCAAGCTGTCAAGAGCATATGTTTTTTATAATGTTTTCACTTACTTTGGTACTTTATCAAATCCTAGTTTTAATGTCACCAACCTCATTCTAATTTTGCCTTGAAAAACAATAAACATCTACCTCAGTTAACATCTGTACTTAACAAAGTCTAGATAGCAACCAAATAAATAAAACAGGAGCTTCCATCTCTTTTATTGATTTGGGAGCTTCATTTTTTTTACAAGACTAATAGCATTTCACACAGTGAACCAGAAAAGTGAGAGAGCAGGTACTGGGAACAAAAATAAAGGACTCAAAGCATGGGGTTTATTGACTTCAACCTTATATTTATTGTTATAAATTTAACCTTGCAATAATTTCCATGTAATTTAAACATCACAACTAATTATAATTAGTTTATGCTATTTTTTCCTGTGGTAATACCCATTCTAAGAAGCTATTATTATTATTATTATTATTATTATTATTATTATTATTAATTTACCACATTACATAAGATACATTCCACATGAAGGAATATGTTGTCTCTAAATGTTGACATCAAAAAAATGTTGACATCGTTCTAAACATTTCTGATACATAAATTCTAAAACTATGATTTCCCCATCAGATGGTGAAACTATTAGAATTATTCTATCAGTATATTTTATAATTTGGGACAACCATTCAGCGAAGTAGTGTAGCTGTTTGCTTGCAATCTAATAATTAAGTTTCAGAGTGGTTGAAATGATACAAAATACTAAAGAGTTTACTGATAATACGTTATCAAATTGAATCTTTCATTTTATCTTCATGTTCTGTTAACAAAGGCTGACCTCTTACAACGATCACAGTCCACGAATGACTCTGAAGGAGACAACTATAAACTCCGAAGAAGGAAATTGTCATTTGATAGTGAAGGAGAGAAAGGTAATTTATTTTATTTATAACATTTAAATGTAGAGCATGTAGTTATTAGCTCATCTTACTGAAATGCTCATTATACTTCTGATTTCAAGGGTTAACTTCATTCAGATTTTTAGGAAAACAAATCCTTTGCTTTTTCAGTAGCTAATGACATGATTTCTAATTGATGGCTTTTAATAATGCCATTGAACAAAGCCATTTGATAGCTACAAAGACATCATAGATAGAGAAATAGAATAGGTTGCCTTAAAAATAAAAAAGAGGCCATTAATAACAGTGGAATAACTGTGCCTAAGAGTTCTTAGAAGAGTGTTACAGAGTGATATCACTCTTTATGGCCTGTGCTCAACCCCCTCACACGCATGCCTGGCATGATGAAGGTATTAATTGCTAGTTCTCTTTATCCTCAAACTCTCTGAGGCACTTGCCACTCCTTTTCCTCCCCAGGTTTTTGTGTCCTTCTGACTATTTATGTTGTACTCATATACTCAATAAATGTTTATTTAACATTTTTAAAGAACTCTTTAAAATTTCTAAGAAACACATTGTGTAAATCTGCCCTTACCTTCCCTATGAAGGGAGATGGCACACACTTAGTCATTTGGAATACAAATAGTGGGTGCTGTAATAAGAATAAGCACACCTCAATGGAAATCCACATCAGGGTACATTTAATTGTGCCTGGGCAGATGGGAGAAGGCTTTCTGGGAGAAGCCTCCACTTTGCCCTATGCAGATCCAACAAACATTCTAGTCTTCACCCTATTTGGCCTCTCAGCTGACTCACTGTGAACCAATTGCCTTCTTGAATACTTCTGTGACACCAACCTCTTCCTATTTTCCTCCTACTCCATTAATTCCCTGAAGATAATTGCATGTTCATTATCTTCTAAACTAGTTATTAGTATTTCTTAAGGCATGGTCCTATGTCCTCTTCTCTTCTTATTCTATATCATGGTCTTTCCCTGGGTGATCTCATTTATGCCTAGTTTCATTTTATTCTCATATAAGAGATGTGCATATTTACTTGTTAATCCCAGGCACTCTGAGATTCAGTCTCATAGATATCTTATCTCACACAACTCTTTCTTTCACTTCTTAACTGCCTATTAAACCATCTGCTTGAAATCACAAAGACATCTCAAACTCAACATTTCCTAAGCTGAAGTTGTGCTGTCACCTAGAAATGTGTCTCTTCCATCAGTTGCCATGTCTCTAAATGGCACAACCATGCAATCAATAGCACAAACTATATATCTATATAGGTGCCTACCTTCTCTGAACCTTTTCATCAGCTCTGGCAGTAAGTCTTAGTATTGCTACCTCCAATACAGCTCCATTTAGTCTTCAAACGAGGTCCCTTTGGGGCCACTTCTTTTCATCTTCATAGCCTCAACTCTGGGCTAAGCTACTGTAATTTATCACCTGAAATACTGAAACAGCATCCCAAAAGAACTTCTCACATCCAACTTGCCCCTCTCTGCTCTATTCTCCACACTGGACCACTGAAGAGTTTTTTGTTTGTTGGTTTGTTTGTTTGTTTCCTAAATGCAGGTATATTTGTGTCACCCATATACCGGTATTTAAAGCTCTCTAAGGAATTCCTGTTCCCTAAATCCTTAATAGGGTTGTCTGTATCTATCGCTTCAGTCTTATCTCAGACCACTGTTTCCTTAACTTCTTAAATTGGCCTCCCCAATCAACTCCTCTTTTTTTGCAGATTTATTCCATTTGCGTTTCTGTGTTTATTTGCATCATTATTGAATCACTATTGTCTGCATCTAGATCAGGGATGTCCAACTTTTTGGCTCCCCTGGGCAACATTGAAGAAGAAGAATTGTCTTTGACCACACATAAAGTACATGAACATTAACAATAGCTAATGAACTAAAAAAAAAAAAAAAATCACAAAAACATCTCATAATGTTTTAAGAATGTTTACAACTTTGTATTGGACCACATTCAGAGCCATCCTGGGCCACATGCAGTCCATGGGCTGTGGATTGGGCAAGCTGACTCTAAATCATAAGCCCCATGGAGGTGGGAAATACACCTAATCACATAAAGCTTTAGGGCTTGCCACATAGCAGATGTTCAAGAAATAGTTGTTGAAATAATTATTGAATTAATGAAATGGAATTTGAGAGCCTTTTTTTTTTAATTCTCTTTCTTTCTTTGCCTTCTTAATCCAACTTTTTTCTTGGTGCTATTCTCTTCCCTCTAAATTCTCACCCTAAGGGAGCTCATCTACTAGCTTCAATTTGTTCTATATTTCAAGTGAACTAAACTGCTTTCTCATTCATGTAAGTGTTTTGCTTGTATTATTATCTTAATTAGAATTTACCTCTCTACCCTCAAGCTCTCAAACACACACACACACACACAAAGAAAAACAGAACATACCACATCTTCATCCACTAAAATTACTTTTTTTTGTCAAGGTTAATCTCCAATGGTATATTGAACACAAACTCTTGATTTCCTCAAAATGTAGAGGTTTTCTTTCTCTTATGAACTCCTGAGGTATTTTTCTTTTGTTGTATTGTCAAAAATCCTCCCTGTACAATGGTTGTTGTTACATTTGTCCTTCTCTACCAAATTATAGAGTCCTTTGGTGAGAAATGGTTGATAAATATTTGTTGCATTGGGATAATTGTTGAACCTTCTGGCCACTCACAGTAGGTAATAATTTATTTCTGCAATGTCTTCCATTATTTTCTTGGTAACTTTTCTAAAATCAGAACTATCCTGTCAAGTTGTACTTCCATAGACAATATAAATTCCTTATCCTGCGGTTAATCTTATTTTGATCTTACTGAAAATGAAGAACAACTTGACAATATTGTTTGTATAATAGTGTCCCCATACACTTAAATATTTATTAAATCTCCTTTCAATCTTGTGTTGTTTCCCTCATTCTCAAGCTAAACAATCTAATGTTTTTGTCTTCTGGTAAGGTTTTGAGAGCATGTCACAATTTATATGGTGCTCTTGCAACTAGACATTTCTATTGATTATGAAAATTTTTTCATTAGTCACAGGCTTGGTCTCTGAGACCATTTTATAGAAAGTATAGGGGGATTTGCCTGCCTCCCTGCAGCTCTTAGAAGGTTCTTGGTATATGAGTGAGTAAGCATAATTTGGTTAACATGAAAACACAATTAACTCCAGTCATCCAGAGCCTAGAGCTTATCTCAGTCTGTAGGACCCTGTGGTGCTATAGATAAGTGTAAAAGTTGCTGAAAGCAATTTAGTCCCTGTCACTCAGTATCATGCTCTACAGGTAGCCACTCATTCAATCTTTTTTGATGTAGAATCAATATATAGGAGAAAAACATACATATAATTAACTATAAAGAACAGAGAACTTTCAGAAGATAATTGATGCTTAATGATATGGGGATAAATAAATTGAAAACTGCCCATAAAATGCAATGATTATTTAAGAATTAGTTTACTACTCATATGAAACAATACTTTAAAGGCAGACATCCAAGAGCACTGATGACTATGGAATTAATCAGCAGATCCCTCAAGAACCAGAGGGAAGAACACATGGTTGGGCATTGGAGACAGAGAGAGGTTGAGTCCTACATTGTCCCTCACTATCTACTCAATAAGGCACTGAAATCCTTCAGGCTTCATTCTTCATCTCTTCCCACCCCACTTTCAATCTAACCTACCACAAGTTGCTAAGGAGCTTAATTGTATATTTAAATATATAATTATAAAATATATACTATATATATAGTATTATGATATATATATGTATATTGTATATATTGTATATGTAATATATATTATATATATAATGTCTGGCAAGTAGACCTAAACAAAATAGAAGCCTAACATATTGGCTCACTTTTCTCTTGAAATGAATTTGTTAATAAGTGTGGTTTGTCTTCATGAGCTTCACATTTCTTCTGGAAAAACAAACTCTTTCCCAAAAGGAGCTCTGAATTTGAGGACTCCATGTATTTTTCGAAAGTGTCTTCAAGTAGTTTTCTTTTCTTCCTAGAATTCTGGCATGGAGGTCCCCAGGACCTTCTTAACATGAAGAGGGTCATTGTAGGAAGAGGTACTGTAATTCCTGAGATGGAAGTAAAATGTGATTATTACAGAAAGTGGAGAATACAAATGTATATTCAGTGACCTATTTGGTAGTCATGAGCATTGATAACTTCGTTGGACAGAATATAAGTAAATGAAGTATAGCCATTTGGAATATGTTGGAACTGTCTCTAAGTAGTCTTCAAAGTTAGATTGGATTGTGCTTACTTCAGAATATGTCAATATGACTCAGTGGGTTATGAAAATATTTTTTTTAATTTTATGGGAAGCCAGGATGGCTCAGTGGGTTAAGCGCTCAGTTTGCAGTGCCAGGGACCCAGGATCAAATCCCAGCCCCAGCCCGTGTGGACCCATGTGCTGAACTGGGGAGTGCCCCCAGTTCAATTCTCTCTCTGTCTCTGTATCTCTCTCTCTCTGTGTCAAAAACAATAAACAAAAAATAAAATTAAAAAAAATAATAAAATTATTAAAAAATATATTTTATGTTGTGTATATTTTATAATATAGATAATATATTAGTACAATAGAATGTATAATGGCCACGTGAGATACAAACACACACAGACACACACCTTTTTTTACTGATAGCCCTTTTGTGACCAAATATTTGGAATATTTAGTTATTTCTATGGACAGAAAATGCAGTATCAGAGTAGCTATTAATGGTGACTTAGGGAGTCAATAACCTTGGGCAGAGAATAAGCCAAGAACAGTGATGTAAGAGGTCCTAAAAAGGGAAAATTTAAAATACAGGGTCCAGCAAAGCTAACACCCATTTCTTATGAGCTGGTAAATTTAAAAAAGGGTGTTACTTCTGCTGGACCTATTAAAGAAGTGCTGTGCTAACTATAGGGGTGGAAGTCAAAGTGAAAAAGCATCCTCTTTCTTGGACTTAGATGCTGCCACACACGTCCTGAAAATAGAAATCCATTTTAAGAGACATTATATATCATAAGAGTGGGGAGGAGGGAAAAGCCGGGACGGCTCAGCGGGTTGAGCGCTCGCTTTGAGGCCATGAGGACCGAGGATCGAATCCCGGCTCCGGCCCAGGCAGGACCCACATGCTGAACTGGGGAGTTCCCACAGTTTGGTTCTCTAACTGTCTCTGTCTCTGTCTCTCTTTCTATCTGTCAAAAAGTAAAATAGAAATAACTATGCACTGAAGACAAAAAGATAATTTCTCTCTATAAATGTGAAAAGATAAAAAAAAAAAAAAAAAAAAGAGTGGGGAGGAAACACTGCAGTTTTCTCATTTCCTTACCCATATAATTTTTATTAAAATGGACACTTCTACTATAGTCTTCAACTAAAAAAAACCTAATGTTCTAGAAATTAAGACTGGAAATGTCTTACACTCATCCTGCCTTGCATTTCAAAAGATAGCAAAAAAAAATGTATTTCTTTGTAGTTTTGGTTAAGTGATTTCACATGGCCATCCAAAAGTCAGTAAGTTTTGAAAGTGTTTCTCCAACTTAACTTCTATGAAAGTTATTGAAGTATGGAGTAAATACATACATTGTTAAACTTAGTTTTATAGAACAAGCATGGTATAATTCTAATTTTATTCAATTAAGACTTTAAGTATATGGGTATTATATTTGGTATATCTTTGGAATATTTTCTTCAATAACAAACAGTGATTAGCTTTTGTTATCCATTTTAACAATTTATGAATGTATCTTCATTTTAAATTTTAAGACAGTTTTAATTTCTTTATCTTGCATTTGTATTTAAAAATGACATTAATCTCCTTTCAACGTTCTTTGAAACGAGAGAGAAACTAAGGTACTTGAAATCAAATAAAGAAATTTACTTTATGTTCTAATTTTTTAACAAATTAATTTTTTAATGTATCTGGCTGGAAAATAATTCAGCTTATCTCAAAATTGTTACAATAGGAAATCTAAAATACAGATGCTGAGAGAGCACATTAAATGCCTCTCTTAAGTCAAAAATTGGGTCTAAAAAAAATGGTAGTTAATCTGAGAGAAAGACTCCAAAAAAAGGGGGGGGGGGAAATGGAACAAGTACTAGAGTTCATTCCAAGATTGTTTGACATGAAAGAATTTTATATTATCATTCTTAAAATAGATGAGTCAGCTACTCCATCAGAATAGTCTCATTCTATGCTGTTCAATTCATTCTGAACCCAGAGAGACTCACACAAGACAATTCACAAATGCCTTAGAATTGTGTCCTATGAGAAAAATGGGGGGAAATGAGGTGTTTTCAGTCATCTAAATGAGAAAACAAATTTTAGGCTTAATTAAACAGGCAAAAACTTTTCTTCATAAAATGATAACTGGTGATTATACAATCACATTTCTAACACAAGGGAAAATGTAAAACGCCTTCAGATTACCGCCCTCAGAATACTGTTGCTACGTAGAATAAAAATAGCATTCAGAAAAAAAATAGAGCCTAATACTTTTTAATGTTTATAATCCAGTTTAGGGGGAAGCCGGGATGGCTCGGTGGGTTAAGCACTCATTTTGCAGTGCCTGGGACCGAGGGTTGAGTCCCCGCCCTGGCCTGTGTGGACCCATGTGATGAACTGGGGAGTGCCCCCAGTTCAGTTCTCTCTCTGTCTCTGTCTCTGTCTCTGTCTGTCTGTCTCTCTCTCTCTCTCTGTGTCAAAAACAATAAAAAATAAAATAAAATTTATAATCCAGTTTAACTAGGAAAGGCAGACATAAAACAGGCCATCGAGGGGATGCCAGGATAGCTAAGGGCTGAGCACTTGCCTTGCAATCATGAGCTCTGGGATTCAGATCCTGACCCCGGCCCGTACAACCCCATATTCTGAACTGTAGCACAACTGGTAACCTCCAGGATGGCTCTGCAGGAAAGGTTCTTGCCTCCCACGCAAGAGGCCTCTGGTTCAGTTCCTGACCCAAACAGCCCCACATCCACCTATGTAGAATAAAACCATGTCACAACAAATGATGTACAACTATGGAGGCTACTCTGCCCTGCCCGCCCCACCCCTTTTCTCTCTCTGTCTCTCTGTCTCTCTCTCCCTCCTCTCAAAAAATAAAATAATCTCTAGGGGAAAAAGACATCTAGAGGTACTTAGAAGCTAATTATAATGCATTTCAGCCCAGTTTCGTGTACTCTATCAGCCAACCTCCAGTGAAAACCTGAGCAGTTTCTATTTTTAATCCACAAAGAGATTGTCCTTTCAACTTTCATTTTAAGTGATAGGATATGAAGCTTTGGTTTATTAAGTACAGAATAAAAGAATGTTGTTGCAATCAGACTGCATCAAAGAAAATGTTCACGGGGCCTGGGTTTCAGGAAGCAGCTGGTTAATTGTCCATTGGCAATGAACATGGAAATAAATGTAAAATAATTCTTTTTATGTATTAGAAATTTCAAGAATATCAAACTTTTTCTACTTCTGATCTTGCTTACATGGAATTTCTGCTAAAGACACCATGTGCATGAACTAATTTGCTCCAATTTACTGAAGGACTAAATAATAATCCCTCATTCACCACACTTTGTGAATACTTGTTCTGAGTTGAAATCAACAAATTATAACTCAATTTAACAATATATGTTAACTGATGGATTTGTGCTTAAGTGTCTAAAATTAGGTCATAAGCTAATAAACTAAGACCGAAGTTTATGTAGTAGGTAGAACAAAACATCTACCAGTAATGTGTAAGGATTTAAAAATCTACAGAGAATTCTTGATACCCCTCAAGCTAACAAGACAAAATGGTTTAATAGTTTACCATATACATTCGTTACAAATAACCATGTTAGCAATTCCATACATATGGTGGAGCCATATAAATTAATGGCTAATTTAGTTTGCATTCGATTCTACTAGAAAAGATTCCATGTGTTTAAAAGAAACGCTGATTCAAACCCCACTGGTAGCCAAACTGCACAAAGGTTTACTTAGGAGCAGCAAAATGATGCAATTCACTGAGCAAGTATGAAGGTAATTTAGAAGAGTGAAGCTTTCCTTTTTTTATTTTTTAAGATTTATTTTTAATGTTGTTTACAAAGAGTGAGAGAAATAGAGACAGAGAGAAGGGGGAAGGCCCCGAGCAGTCTCCATAGTTGCACGGCATTAGTTTTCCACGTAGTTTCACTCCACAGGTGGGCGTGGAGCTGCACAGCACAGAAACTGAGCCAGGGCCTCCTACACAGGAAGCACGCCCAGAGTGGTAGCTGAACCAGGGGCCTCCCACAGGGGAAGCTCGACCCAAACTGGGGGCACAACCCAGTCCAGCATATGGGTCTGCATGGACCAGGGCAGGGATACAATCCTCGGACTCCAGGCTGCAAGACAGGCTTTCAACCTGCTGCATCATCCCAGAATCCCCTTTCTTTGTTTAAACATTTACCAGCATAAAATTTGAAACAATTTTTTTGTGTGTGTGTGAGGAATTAACTGATATGTTCATAAAGTGGGGAATGCTGATTACATTTTTCAGGAGGAGACAAATTAAAACTCAAAGAAAACAGAGAAGGAAATGACAAGAATGTTTATAGGCCTAAGGAAGACTGTGTCCATGACATTGGGAAGAAAAGGATTCATGTAGGAGGAGCTGATATAAATATTGACAGTCAATTAGATTAGTGGTTGAGTGGAGAAATAGAAGTGACACTAAGTAATCAATGATGTCTACAGTGCTTGAGATTGGAAAGGTCTGAGGTCTGCTTAAAATGATGAAATCACTGAGCAAGTGTGAATTCTTAAAGAAAATAATTAAGCGATATGTTTTTGCTACATTTAACTTCAAGTGAAAGAACATTAGTTCCTTATTAAAAATTTCACATCAGACTGATTTTTAAACTCTGTTCATTTTTACCTTGCATTCTGACTTCTTATAATTTAAATTATGATTTCTTTTTAAATACAGAAAAAAAAATCTCTGTTTTATTTCTATGCCATATGGAAAATTTTTATAACAGTTGGAAGTTTTTCTGGAGTGGCCTTAAATTAGTTCATTTGGCCTTCTATAAATAACAAAGTAAGAACAACTAGGCGGAGAGTAAATGGGGACACTGTCTTAAACATTTCTCTAGAAAATAGTTTCTTCTGGAATAGATTGGTTAGTTATTAGGAGTAACCAGATGGAGAATTATACTGTCTCCCCAGGAAACTAATGGAAACAAGTTCTGGGATTTGTCTCTTCAAGTTTTTCTTGCTGACATACATTCTAACACAAGCTGGAGGGCTGAAATTATCCTGACATTTCTGTATAAAACAGCCAATATTCACTACTGGATTTAATGTAATTACATAACCCTACCTTAATTACTGTATTTAGCTCTATATGCTTTACAATATGCTACACAACCAAACAAACAGCCTGGAATGTCAAAGTCATTACATTAATTGAACTACCATTGAAATTTCAGCCTGCCAGCCATTACTACAAGGAAGCTTCCAGTTTTGACCTTTGCAATGTGTGAATGGCCACCACAGATGTGTCTAAAGGTTAAAAAACAAAAGAAAACAACACAACACAACAAAAAAAGCAGCATAGTGGTGATATTTTAAAATTGGGACACATTTTTTCTTTCATTTTTATTTCTTTAAAAAGACAGTGCACCAGATTTTTAGAATCCAAATGATTACTGAGCATGTATAAGGTTGTAAGTAATCTGATATTTTTTCTGAGATATAAACATTACTATTACAGATAATCTTTTATTTTGAAATGAATGATGCAATTTGCTAGGATAATCAAATGTCCTTTGAATTAATTCAAAAAAACTTATTAAGTAGCTACATTTTCAATGGGAAAAAATTAAAAATAAAAAAACGTTCCTAGTGGTTTTATAGAAAATTCTGTTTAAGCTATTCAAAGGGCATTACTATTAAAAAGGTAGTTAATGGGGGAAACTGGGATGGCTCAGTGGGTTAAGCGCTCACTGTGTAGCCCCGGGGACCAAAGCTCGAATACCAGCCCCGGCCCATGCAGACCCATATGCTGAACTGGGGAGTGCCCCCAGTTCAGTTCTCACCGGGGTGAGACCCCAGCCCAGTTCCTGCCCTGTGCAGCCCCACTCCCACTTGTGAGATAAAACTATGTGGAAAAACCAATGATGTGCAACTGTGGAGACTGTTCTGGGCCCCCCCCCCTTCTCTCTGTCTCTGTCTCTGTATCTATCTATCTATCTCTCTGTGTCAAAAACAATAAAAACAAATCTTTAAAAAGGTAGTTAATGTATAAGTAGTGTAATATACGTAGTCTCGCATTAAGATATCATCTATAAAATAACTTTTCTTTGATAGATTGCAACAAAGGAAGCAGTACAAATGACCCTGAAGACTCTGTAGATACCATAAGAAATTATCAGAGTTCTAAGAAACACTTTGAAGAGAAAAAAAGTAGATCTTCATCTTTCATCTCCTCTATTGATGATGAACAAAAGCCTCTCTTCTCAGGAATAGTTGATTCCCTTCCAGGAATTGGGAAAACAACTGGACTCCATTTTAGAGATACAGTGCCCACCTCAGGAAGAATTCACATAAACAAAAGAAGTCACTCTTGCAAAGGTAATCAAGTTTCTCAGGAATTAGTTTGTCTCTTTTCAGCACTCATCTTAAAATGGTGACATTTCACAAATGAAGAATCGTACTGATGCATGTTAATCTAGTTTTTTGTGGTTTCAAAAAATATTTGCATAGAGTACAAATTTCACATCGTGTACAAAGTGTTCACACCATTCTGGAATAGTGGTAATTATTCCTAAGCAATGATAGCATAATAGGTGTGTGTTGTGGCCAGTCCAACTTAATGGAATGCCACATAGAACATTGTAGAGTGTCTGTTGTAGTTATTTCAATGAAGATGGGATCAATTTAAGAGAGCTAATGAGTGGATTCTTACATATTTTTTTAACCCATTTTTCACCCTAAACCATGTTTGTTGTGTCATAGTATGAAAGGCAGATCCAATAATACTATAGTAAATGCCCAAAAATTTTTTTTACTGGGAATTATGAGAAAATATCAGAAAAACCCCTATATAAAGCATGCACTTGGTCCCACTCATTTGAAAATGTTTAACATCTCTACCAAAAGGGAAACACAAATATATTGGTTTTATTGTAGAAAATATACATGCGATAGGTAATAATGCTTGTTTAATGCATGCAAATTTGATGCTAAAGGATTGGAAATTCAGGAATACTTGAGAATTATCACATTTCACTTAGCACAAAAGGAGCTAGAGCCACAGATCTAGCTAGATTATCTATTAAGAAGGTTTGAGAATAGGTGTAGTTCAAACTACTTGGGTTCCAACCACAAGTAATTGGAATTACTGTCACTTTCTCTCTTTATGGCTTAGGATAAGTGACTAACAGACACCATTAAAACATAGTTTGCACATCTTTAAAATAGGAGTAATATTTTTTAACCAGCTAGTCAATTGTGGTTGTTAAGGAGATATTACACATACATTACTTTCTCTGAAATAAAATCCCCAATTTGGTTTAGTATTTTCTCACAAGTTTTATTTTTTAACACTTTAATTGTTGAACATATCCACGTATATATAAAAATTATGGAGATGAATAAGGCATAGCAAAAAAATTTAAAAATACACAGAAATGAAGAAAAATACAATATTCTTAACCTGGCAGGATAGAAAGATTGTGGGACAGTATAAGTAAATATTACCCATCATCACCATTATTTTTTTTGAAGATTTAATTTTATTATTTTTTGACAGAGAGAGAGACTGACAGAGACAGAGAGAAGGGGAAGGGCCCAGAGCAGTCTCCAGCATTAATTTTCTATATAGTTTCACTCCACAGGTGGGCGCAGGGCTGTGCAGGGCAGGTACTGGACCAGAAGCCTCCCGCATAGGCCCCGGCAAGAAGTGAACTGGGGGCACACCCCAGTTCAGCATATGGGCCCAAATGGGCCAGAGCCGAGATTCAATCCTCTGGCTCTGGGGCTGCAAAGCGAGCGCTTAACCCCCTGAGCCATTCCAGCTTTCCCCATCACCATTATTTGAAGTGATTATATCAGACAACAAAAGTTTTATTGAATCTGGGATGTTTAGGCTTTACATTTTTCCACATTTACTTCCTCTATCTTATAAATCAGCTTCTGCTATGACCTCACATTGACATAAGCTAAGAATATATGCAAATGTTCTCTGGACAATCTAAAATCTTGATGAAGTGAATGAAAATAGTACCTCATTTATCAAGATGGAAGAATGGAATATTAGATGTGATTACCAAATGTCCCATTTGAGTTATTTATGAAAATGAATTCTGGGAAGTGCTAAATATAGAGCAAGGTTGTATCATGGAAGTCAAAAGTTCTGAAGAGCTTGCTAAACTATCCCTACTGTCTCTAAAAGTCAGTATAATGTGAGCCTGAGTTTTTTTTAAAGGCACTGTTATTTTCCTCTTGAGTTTTCGTGTTTCAAGTGACAAGTCACTAATGATACAATTTTGGGATCTTATTTAACTTTATAATGCCTCTCGCTGACAGTGAATTCTCAAGCCCTTCACCTTATGATTTCCTTTGCTACTTCTTGCAATTAGTTATAATTAGCCATTCTATATGCACAATAAGAAGAGTATTCTAACAAATAATACTAATATCTAAAGAAAACTTTTTAATTTCCAAAAATTTACATGGTAATTTCTGTTCAAATAGTAAATAATTGCTTTGAAAATGCATAGCTAAGTATGCATGTAGGTTGAATAAACATAACAGGTGTCATATAGCATCAATGAGGCACACAGTTAACCTGGTTAATTGATGTGATCAATTAGTAAAGAATTTTAAAACTTTATTCCCTGAAATTTTTATTTTCGAAAGACTTTTTCAGGTGAAGTTATGGAATGTTGAGAATTGAAATAGTGTGTAGCTGTAACTACTGCAATTTGAACTACTAAACCCCAACAAATTTTAGTTGTATCATTAGTAGGAAATTTCACTTATATTCTTGTCATTTGCCATGCTGAATTCAACAGAAAAGCACCTTTAGGCAAAACTATAAAGAAAGAGAAAAAAAAAATTAAACAGACTTTAATTCTATCTACTGAGTCAAAAATTGACTAGGAAAACTGTGCCCAGTGAAAAGTGAAAGTTAACTTTCTGTTCATCCATTTCCAGAAATGAGTCTTGCAACTATAGCAACATTTTCCAAGGCAACAAAGTGCAGTTTCTTTCTAGGCTATATTTAGAAAGTGTCTACAGAGATGTTCATTTTGACTAAGACCCTGACCAGGATTTCCCCTTTGAGCTTCTTTTTTTAAATATTGCTGTCAAAACAAGCTAATCACATATGTTCAGAATTTAATAAAAGAATAAATTATAATCGACAAAATCTCTTTTTTTTTTAAATTTGTTTTTGACAGAGAGAGAGAGAGAGAGAGAGAGAGAGAGAGAGAGAGAGAGAGAGAGAGAGAGAAACAGAAAGAGATTGAGAGAGAACTGAACTGGGGGAACTCCCCAGTTCAGCACATGGGTCCGCATGGGCCGAGGCCAGGATTCGATCCTCGGTCCCTGGCGCTGCAAAGTGAGCACTTAACCCACTGAGCCATCCTGGCTTCCCCAACAAAATCTCTTAAGTTTACATTTTATTCACTTCTTCTCAGAGAACATAATTAGTTTTTTTCTTAAATATTGGAGAAAAATATAATCCTATATAATTTATTGCATGGGTTCACTATTGTTCTTTAAAAATAATTATTACATATTATTTGAGAATAAGAGAGCTGTTAAGCATAGGCAGAAATTCTGTACACTTCCTGGCACAAAATTGTTAAGCATAATATGTAACTTCCATTTTATTATTCTTATTATCTTCTTTAAAAATTCTTACATCAGGAGACACTGGGATGGCTCAGTGGGCTGAGCACTCATTTTGCAGCCCGAAGGTCCAAGGATCATATCCCGGTCCTGGCCCTTGCAGACCCATATGCTGAACTGAGGTGTGCCCCTTGTTTGGTTATAACCAGGCTGTGCCTCATGTGTAGGAAGCCCCCAGCCCAGGTGGGCCTCCCATTGAGGTAGCCCCCACTCCCCTGCTCCCTCCTACCCTGAGCATCCCTGTGTCCACCTGTGGAGTGAGACTATATTGAAAGCTAATGACATACCACTATGGAGACTGCTCTGGGCCCTCCCCCTTTCTCTCTGTCTCTGTCTCTGTCTCTCTCTGTCTCTCTGTCAGAAACAATAAAAATAAATAAATCTTTAAAAATTCCTACATCGACTGGCTAGCAGGCAGCTAAACGGTGATAAACACTGGCATCACCAAACCATTAATATGTGTTCTGAATGTGCTGCTCCAAAATTGAAAACCTAGTGTGCAAATACATTATATTATTGTTTTGCATTTTAAGTAGAGTCACATGTCTGTGAATAATGAATCATATTTTTCAGTGAAAATCTGCTGATATACTAATTAAAACTCCAGCAATATTATTTTTATGTTTGTTTTTTATTTTGCTGTGTTTGGTAAAATATCAAAGGAAATTACACATTATCACTTTAAAGAACAAAACAAAACACCAGGTTCTCACAGGCTAAGGAAACTTGGTCCTTTAGCTATTTTACAGAACAGAAAACCCTGAACTTATATTTTTCCAATGCTGTCTTTGGATATGCTAATTCCTTTGTTTAGCTTCACCCAATTGAAGCAGAAATTGTAGGCGCCTCATTAGAGAAATTTCTGTGTATTCAATGATAAAACGATAATGATGGAAAAACCATGAAAAGTGAATATAGAGATTTTGTCAGCTACTTGGAGAAAGGGAATGTTTTTGAGCTAACTGAGTGTACTTTGGGGAAACTCTAGGCAACAAAGGGATTTTGGGAAATCCTATAAATCCTGTTTTCTATTTCTGGAATTATAGCTAATCCTCCCCAAATCGGTTACTTGCTATTTTTTTAAACAACCAAGGATATAAATTCCTTAATTTTACATAACTTTTGTCAGTGTTTCCATAGCTACTTGTCAAAAAGAAAAAAAAAAAAATTACTACTTCATATTTGTTTCCAGTGAAAATGAAGAGCAGTTTTAGGTTGTCTTTTTCTTCTAACCCCCTTTCCTTGTGTGAAAGAAATATCTCCCCTCCTTTATCTGTAAAATATTAATAAATTCCTAATTCCACTAGTATTTCCATGGGTTTTATTTTCCAACTTTTTAATCATTTGAAACCCTTCTTTATATACATAAAATGTAGAAGGTAAGAAAGCATAGCAAAAGCCATCAAAAGTGTATGATAAAAATTAGAGGAATAATAACATATTATATTGACCCTCAGATATTGATAACTTGCAAATACAAATTGTAGGAGAAACAGTAAATTAAAGGAGCTCCAAGAAATGAATCTCTTTGTGGAAAATGATCAAAACCTTGCTAGACTGAATTTCTCAAGTTCAGGGCCTATCTCTTCATCTTTAATTCCTCCACACTTAGCAGACTGCCTGACACCTAACAGGTACACAGAACATTTGAAAAGAGTACTTCAATAGATAAGCAATATATTTTAAAATATAGCAACATAACACTATTCTAAATAAAAGAGACACAAGAAAAAAATATTAGAAGTTAATGTGAATATATTAAAAGACAGTGCAGAAGGAGTTTTACAAGGACACATAAAATATGAAAGAGTATCACAGGACTAGAGGACCTTTAAGAACCTTTCCATCTTTAATGACTTATGATTCCTTGGCTCTACTTTGAGCTGGGTTGGCATAAGAGAATCTCCCAGATGATCAGCACTTCCCCATGGCTCTCTCCTTGGACCCACTCTGAATCATGAAGTAAGCAAATTATCCTGGGGTAAAGAGCCCTAAAATCTTAAATCTGACATGAAGCAGTCCAAATAAATGGTGCTATTTCTTCCCAAATATAAAAGCAAAAAATCACTGCTCTCTAATCATTTTTGGGTTGACCTTCCATATTTCCTCTTAGCACAAACAGAAAGAAGACAAAATTATATACAAGACTCAGCCAGCTATATGTTCACTCATATGGAGGTCGAGTGGGGAGGTCAAAAACAGGGTCAGTGTGGTGGGATGTAGTTGGTTGGGGCCCCTGGACAGATCCCTGAGTCATTCTGGGTGACCCACAATTCCCTAAGTCTATGGATTATACTTCAAGATCCCTTCCTGCTCGTATTATTAATGCAAATGGACACCAAAGAAGTTGACCTCCATCTTGCTATTTCTCACAGATATCCCTGATGTAAGAAGCTGGGAACAAGAAAATGTTCAGACTCAGGCTGATAAATCCAGTCCCTCAGCACTACAGCGAGCTGCCTGGGGAATCTCTGAAACTGAAAGTGACCTCACATATGGGGAAGTGGAGCAGAGATTAGATTTGCTTCAAGAACAACTTAACAGGTATAAACAATGGTAGGGTAAAGAGAGAACAGAACCTAAGCCCTTAATTGGGTCTAGCTTTCCTCCTTGTAAATAACAAATCCCTCTTGCCATTATTTCACATTTTTCTTCTACACGTATATATTTAAAATAAGAGTAGAAGTTGGCAAATGATTACTCTGTGTTGCAAAGAGCATTTATTTAGAACATTTAATTCTTCTGGCAGAGTAAATTCTATTTTTTCCTTTACTTGCCATTAAATGGGTATATCACCCACATCAGCTGCCAGAGAAAACAACTTCTTTCTTTTTCCTCAAAATAATTCCTACTTAGCTTATTGACCTACACTCTTCCTCTTTTAATTTTTCTTTTACACTTTTTGGTTGTTTCAAGTATATGTGGTGGAATTTTTTTTAAGTATCAACAATTACATAAACATTTAGTTATTCAGTCCATTTGTTAAACGTGAGATTGAATTGAAAATCTCAGAGTTGGGGAATGAAGGGACGGTTCAGTGGGCTGAGTGCTCGCTTTGCAGCCTCGAGGTCCAAGGATCAAATCCTGGCCCCAGCCCTTGAAGCCCCATATGCTAAACTGGAGTGTAGTCCCCAGTTCAGTTCTTGCTGGGGTGAGCTTCCCATGTGGGAGGCCCCTAGTGCAGCCCCCAGCTTGTGTGGGGGGGGAAGGGGGGGTGCCTCCAATGCAGGAGGCCCCTGCTCTGTTCCTACCCTGTGCTTCCCTGGGCCACCTGTGTGAAATGAAACCATGTTGAGAACTGATGATGTACAACTATGGAGATTGCTCTGGGCCCTCCCCCTTATCTCTGTCTTTCTCTATCTTTGTCTCCCTCTCTGTGTGTCAAAAACAATAAAATAAACATTAAAAAAAGAGAAAATCTCATAATTGAAACCCATATCTTCATTTTCCCTCCATTTTTGATCTACACGCTTTAAAATGAGGAACAAATTTTAAGGAAGATGGAATTCCTTAACCAAGATCTAAGTGGATTCCTTAAAATTAAACTAAATTGGTCAGTAAGACTGAGAAAAAAATATGCAAATGAATTTTCTATAGCTGCTTTAGTTGTGGTTCATGTGGGGCTTTACCTTAATTCAAAGGTAGCTTCCAAATATACCACCTAGCAAGATATTCCGGAGGTCACAGATAAAAAACTGCATGAATCAAATTAAAATGCTCAAATCACAAGAGTACTAAATCAGTTCAAAACACACAATGAGAAATAAGGAAAGCCAGATGTAATTAATACATTTCTAATAAGTACAAGCATGGTAAAAGGACCACACTACCTGAACTCTAATTTTACCCACTTCTCACATATGCCTTGTCAGCCTTCTCCGCTGATGATGTGGTTACTAGGACCAGAGTTGAGGTTTACACAAAGGGCCCACAGACAAAACACCCCCTATGCCAATGACACACACTTGCTATGTCTCAGAGATGTAAGGCCAAGTGTACCTGACCACAGCTGTGGCTCTATAATTTGACTGCTGAACAACTGTATGTTGTTGGCCTTTTGTAGGTAAAGCACATGTTGGCAGCCAGAGTGAGTCTATACTGTGTGTCACCAATGAGTGACCAAATTTGGGAGTGACAGTAGTCTGCCCAACAGTGACATGAAAATAATTTTTTCTTTCTATTTCTTTCTATGTATCAGCTATATTCTGTTTGTTACCCCATATTCTGTTCTATTTTTGGCATGTCTTACAGGTTACTATCATGCTGTCTGTGTATTTAATACATCTTAGGAATTCTGCTCATGTCTAACAACATACTTGCTTATATCTATACTTAACACATCCTTTAAGTTTTGCCTATACCACATAAGCTGCTGGTTTACTTACCATCTCAATATTTTGTATGTGTTTCATCTGTGCTATTTGTTGATTTATTGCTTTTTCAAATCTTTCTGCCAGAATTGAACAATTTCAAACAATAAGCACATTAAAATGTATATACACAGTTCTACATTATATCATAATTTTTACCAACCAATGTCACCCACTAAATTTAACAATCAATAAAAATATGTGGGTACACACATATGCACTACCATAAAATTTGATTGAATTTAAAATCCCCTGGTGCTGAGGTCCATATCTCATTCCCAAATGTCAATTTCAAATTTTATAAATTGAAACCTACCTGAGAAAACTAAGCAGACTATCATTTGCTTAGATTCACTAATTCCTATTAAAGTATAAGAACTTGCCATGATAATTATTGTTGGTTAGAGAAGCATATTTAGTTACTTGATACATTTGCTATTTTTCTCTTCCTGCTATTTATACCAAGCCACTTTGATCTTTTACCCATAATGTATTTTTAAAAATACATACTGTATAACTCATAACTTGAACTTCTTTGATTCTTGTGATTGAGAGAAAATAACAGCTCATTTCTTTACTTCCAGGACCTAAGTATGTATTCAGTTCGTTGAGTGAAAAAGTGAGGGAATGAACAGATGAATGAATGACAGGGACAGCAGTGATATCTTTAGCACAATACTTGAATAGTACTTGCAATTGGTTAGCCTAGATTAAAGTTACAACTCTGCTACTTAACTACTTATAGGGTGACTAGGTCAAGTCTTTTAAATTTCTCCAGCTTCAGTTTCTTATTTTAACTCATACCTACCTACGATGCCATTATGAAGACTAAGATCATACACATGGAGACTATAAACTCATATGCTATACAAAATAGAAGATGTACTTGCAGTTAGGTAAACTTTGATTAACAATGAACTTTCCTTCTGTTATTGGTGTTTATCATGTATTATTTTACTTAACATGTGTTCCTGTATTTCACAATTTGGGCCTTTCTTCAAAACTAAAATTGATGTTTTAAGGTACCCTTGTATAACAATCCTTGAAGTTAGCATAAGTCAAAGATTACTGAAAACATTTGTTTTCAATGTGTCCCAGGGCTGAAAATATAAACTTTTAAGGGGACATAGACCTAGGACCCATTTGGTTTGTAACTGCCTTTGAGTAATAATAATGTTACTGTTATTTCATTACATTAGCTTTATTATTATTATTATTATTATTATTATCATCATCATCATTATAATTAGAAACTTTTTCATAGCTAAAGTACAGTTAAGATTCTTTTGACATGTTCCCAGCATTCATGTGTCCTTAGACATATATCTTTTCCTTCGACTGACTTCTTTCTATTTCTGATACATTCACAAACATTTTATTGCCTAACTCAGCTCAGCTTTTTTGAAATACAAAATCCCCAATATTACATTTTTACTGTCCTGCTATCTCCAACAACCTCTCTCCTCCATTTTAGAAGGCAAAAACCAGACACAAGAGGGCAACCCACTAAGGACTTCAACTTTGAGAATCCTAGGACACCCTCTAGTTTTGGCTTTCCCCTGCTTTGCTTCAGCATTCTGTTCAAATGTAGAACTGCAGACTTCTATCACCATTTGTCTCATCCAAATATACATATTAAGTACACAGTGAAATAGAAACAAATGTAAATTGGTCTATCTCTAATTGTCATTAGTGCTGCTGTTTTTCTGCTTTAATGGCCAATTACACTATATTTGGCATAAAGGTTCACATAAGGAATGTTTGTTTGTTTTTTATTGTTTTCGATAGAGACAACAAGAGACAGAGACAGAGAGAAGTGGGAGGGCACAGAGCAGTCTCCATAGTTGAACATCAGTTTTCAACATGGTTTTATTCAACACAGGTGGGTGGAGGCCATGCAGGGCAGGAAGTGGGCTGGGGACCTCCCGCATGGGAAGCACACCCCTGTGAGCCAGGGGCCGAACTGGGGGACAAGAACCAAACTGGGGGCCTCCTGCATGGGAAGCACACCCCAGTTCAGCATATGGGTCCACATGGGGTGGGGCCAGGATTTGATCCTCAGTCCCCAGGGCTGCAAAGTGAGTGCTCAACCCGCTGAGCCACCACCCTGGCTTCCCCAAGGAATGTTTTATATATTTATATGTTATGCCTACAGATATACATATTTAAGAAAATCATTAACACTTGATTCTGAAGCAGTACCTCTCAAACTTTAATGTACTTTCAAAGAACCCTGGGATCTTGTTAAAATGCAGATTCTAAGTCTATAAGTCTGGTATTGGCAGAGATTCCACAGTCTAACAAGTTCCCAGCTTTGACTACACTTTGAATAAGGAGAACCTAGAGAATGTAAAAGCTTTCAGTAATGGCTCCTCCATTGCAGAGCACCCAGAGCAATTTATTAGTGTGCCTTCTCTATGGCCTTGGGCCCTTCCTTTACCTAGCATTCTGTTTTTCATGCCCTTCCTTCATTATTCCTTTCCAGGTAGTCAGCTCCAGTCAGCACCAGAGATCAGTGTCCATATGTATTCATCATGTCCTCCCTTCACCTTCTTACCTAACACAGTACCTGATACATTGTGTGTCTTTGAATAAAGTAAATGGAAACATTCATTACAGAGAAGTTAAAGCTGTACTTATATAGAGGGAAAAACAATAAAGTTCCCTCTACCGTTCTGAGTTCTTAGCTGAGACACTTGTAATAAAGGCAAATTGACAAGGTACCAACAAACAGAAGTTTAGAGGGAGCCTGGATGGCTCAGTGGGTTAAGCATTCACTTAGCATCCCCAGGGACCAAGGATCAAGTTTTGGCCCCAGCCCATGTAGAGTAGACCCATATGCTGAACTGGAGCGTGCCTCCCATGCAGGAGGCCCCCAGCCCAGTTCCCGCCCTACACAGGCCCTACCCACCTGTATGTAATGAAACCGTGTTGAAAACTGATGGCGTACAACTATGGAGACTGCTCTGGACCCTCCCCCTTCTCTCTGTCTCTCTCCATCTCAGTCTCTGTCTCTGCCAAAAACAATAAAACAAATCTTAAACACACACACATACACAAACAGAAGTTTATTAACATGTATCCCTATGTATACACTGGTAATACCCAAAGGAAATAAGTAACTCCTAAGGTGGCTTACAATTCATTATTAAATACCATTTTATAGAGAAAGCAGAAAGGGGAGTAAGTCTCTTAGAGGAGAGTAAATGATTTTTAGAAAAGATGAATGAGTGCTTAGGAAATAGAGGGGAGGTATGACAGTTTATGACAAGGTTTGTGTGAGTGTGATGTGAATTTCTATGTGGTCTCCTCTCCTGTGACAAGAGTCGATCTTCCCTGGTGATGAAACTCCCAGAGAGAAGATTTATGTCAATTGAGTTTCTTTTGGGGGATCTGCCTTTAGGCAGATAATGGGGGTTCAAAGAAAGCTTCTTCCTGCATTTGCTGTTTTTAAGTTTCTATAGTTCAAAATAATCATATGCCAAAGTGGCATATTTTGGGGTGGCATATTCTGGTATGACCCCAAAAAATCATAAACTTGGATATTCTTTTCTGTTTCAATCCTTTTCCCATTTAGAAATAAAAAGTGCACTTCACCTGCCACATTCATTTAATTTTGCATAAACATGCTCTTTGAGGCTAAAGCAAATCTGACTAATTTTCAATGTGAAAATAAAATGTAAAAACCTTTGTTGGAATTATTTCTAAACAGAACTTGTCTCTAATTCTACAGAAATGTATATGGTCAGTATTTAATAATTTGAGGATAATGATGGAATGCAATCCACAAGTTATCTTGGGATAAATTCTGCACACAAGTGTCACTGGCAGGTGCTCTTGAGGCAAACAGCAAAAAGGGTAAAGGACAAGCTGAACTTCTTAAAATTTCTGTGTAATATCTCCTGGAGAGATATTATTTAGTCTCAGTAAATTAACAACAACAAAACATCCACTCCAATTAAGCCAGGAGACCCTGGCAAAGGAACATAAAAGTATCACATCTGCATGGCAATAAAATTCTCACTAAATCTCCCCTTTGTTGAATGTCTTAGTGTGTTTGCACTTCTCTGACAAAAATACCATAGACTTGTGGCTTATAAAAAAACGGATATTTACTTATACAGTTCTGGAAGCTAGGAAATCCGAAATCAAGGTGCTGGCACATTCGTCATCTGGTGAGAGCCAATCACCTGGTTTATAGATGGCTGTCTTCTCACTGTGTTGTCACTGGGTAGAAGAAGGAAGGAAGCTCTCTTCTCTGGGGCCTCTTTTAAGAGGGCACTAATTCCATTCATGAGGGCTCTACCCTAATGACCTGATCACTTCCCACATGCCCCAGATCTTAATACCATCACATTGCAGGTTAGGGCTTCAAAATCTGAAGGGGATGGGGCATCAACCTTGATCCATTGCATTGGATTATTCAAATATCAGATAATCCCTTAACAAAACCAAATTTAGTATTCAAAACCACTACAGAAAGAGACTACCATCTTAACAGAGTCTAAGGGGTATCTCAGAAGGGGAAGTAAAAAGTAGGATATTTATAGTTTGGAGTCCGGCCTTTTCAAGGTAGGAAACTGATTGGAAATAGGCAAAGTTCATGATATAATAGCTCAGAATTGATGGACACAGTGAGGTGATGAAGCAAGTCTGGATCAATAAAATTTGTTTGAGTAGCAAGTCATTTGTTCAAATGAGCAGACAGGTTGTCTCCAATGAGTTCATCTGTAGACATGTCCTGAAGGAATAAACTTATTTATTCAGTTAATCTTTTTCTTTTTTCCAGAAGAGTTTTTCTGGAACAAACAACTAAATTGTGTTGACAGAGGTGGTCTAACCATCTTCTCCAAGTCATATTGACACAAATAGTCTCAGTTCTCACCCTCTACCATTTATTTCTGCACATAAGAACATGAAGTGAGTCCATGTGTTGCAATTAGTGAAACCCCACATTTTGTTGGATTTTTCACTCATGGGTTCTATTCAAATAGAATCCATAATATAGAGATCCTATTTTTTCATAGACCATTGCTGTTTGACAAAGGTTTTATAGGATGTTGAAACATTATCACAATGTTTAACTCTCTGTTGGGTCTTGAATCCCCCTTGTTAATAAAGGTTTTATTGCACTCCCTACCCTCAAATCCTTTTCAATTAAATGTAATAAACATGTATAAGTCACTCACTAAATATTAAATGCTGTTAGTGATGGGATAACTCTGTGACAAAATATTTACAGTGAAGACCAAATATGGACTTTTCTCTAGGGACTTAGAGAAGAGAGAAATTAATTCTGAATGGGTCAAATAAGGGAAGATTTGGGGCTGCAGATAAAATTTGATATGGACCTTGAGGAGTGAAAATTTGATGCACAGCAATAGAATAACTATTGTGCTCAATTTAGTTGCCTCCATAAAAATTAGATCAAACCTGTGGGTAATAAGTGGATAAATAAAACTAGATGATGATTCATGTGTTTTTGGTTTTTTTAAATGTGTGGTTTGGGCATCTGCAAAGAAAAATTATGCATAATTTACAGCAGTTGGTTTAGAAGACAATAAGCTATGTAGCTATATATAGCAAATACAGAAAATCTATAATAATGTTTCTCAGAAGAAAGATTTGTAGTGTCACTTAATTTTATATTAAGCATTAAAAAAATGATCTTCTCTCACATTTTTCTGCTTTATCCTGTTATCTTTCAAATTAAAGTCTAAGGTATCTTTCGAAAATGTAGCAAGTATATAACTGAGCAAAATTACTTCTATGATGTTAACATTTTTAGTAAGATTTAGCTTTCTTTGCATTTGTCATTAAGAAACAAAACAGTAAGCACACATCAGTAAAGAGTCAAGAGTTTTGTAAAGCAGCCTAAGGTTTGACTTTTCTGTTCACATGCCCACAAAATTCTCTTTTTTAATGCTATTAACACATGCAATAGAGGGCACTCAGACCTATTGTATTGTGCTATTTTTCCTTTAATTTTAATTTAACATGAGAATTAAATTGGCAAGCCAGTTGGCTACTTGTGAACTTTGGAAAAATAATCATTGATATTTTTTAGTAAGCCAGATGGATCATAGAAACAAGTGAACTTTTATGTTTCATCTGTATCTTAAATACCAAAGGCCCAAAACTGTAGATGGGAGAGATATTTGCATTTACTAATACTTAACATTACAGAAAGACTACAATGAATAATATAGAATTCTTGATGTAAATAGGAGAGAGGCAAGGTGAAATAAAGTTAATATAAATTTAAAACACATAAGTAATCATTCAATTGTTGTAACTATGAAAGTGCTACCAAATCTTTTTATAGGGTTAATAAATATTCACAAGAAACTGAGCAAAGTCTGTTGAAAAAGCAGCCAATTATTGATTAAAGATCAGTGTGTTTTATATTTTGAAATCACTAAAGCTTAATTGTAAAGATGTAATACAATGTAGATTGCAAAATGCAGTCTATTGCATTCACCTGTTTTTCTGCTAAGATCTTAATAAATGAGCAGGAAAGCAATGGCCTTTATCAGAACCATTAATGAGACAGAAAGTTTGCATCAGCCAAGAGAGAATCTCTGTGCTCCCTCTTCTGTCCTTCTTGTTTAAAGCAGGACAGAATTCTGTGTATTGGTGGTTTAGTTTGGATGGCAAAATTAGGCTCAGAGACTGATTTTGTCTTTGTCAGTAATTTATTTAACAGAGAGTTGCTTTGGGAATTACAACTTCACAAGCCAATAGCATACAGGATAATATCTCTTAATAAGCCAAATAAAGAAATAACATACTCCAAAGCAATGATAGATTAATTACATAACTGTTCCAGACAAGGGGAGGAGAAATGAACAAAGGCCAAATTTAGATGAGTTGTACCTTTTATATGAATAGGCACTTGGGAGAGGCAGTTGGACAACAAAGAGCTGACATCCAGCTGCCAGAACAAAAATAAAAGTCCCTTGTTACTAGAGTACATTGCTAGGGAACAAAGGCCCCAGTGTTGGTGGACAGGCCAGGTTGCTCCAAGAGTTAGCACTCCAGGAGCTGTTGAATGGCTTTATGCCACTACCTACATGGCGTGTGTCCTGGAAGCAGGAACAAATGTCCCTTCTCTGTCTGAGATTGCTGCTCTGTTTAGCTCCACTGCCAACCAGTCAGTCACCTTGGCCATAGCAGGAACAAATGTGTCAAGACCTTCGGAGTGCTATTTAGGTCAGCACGGTGTCACCTTGCCCAAACCAAAACTCTGAGGTTGTCCCAAAACTCAGTATTTATAGGCTCGATGTCCCCATGCCATCATTGCTTTTCCATATGCTCTTATCAGATAAGCCCCAAGCAGGGCCCTTCAGCAGCAATGACAACAGATGAAGTGACACAATGACACAACTTGCTCCCCTCTTATATCAAAACAACTTCACTTCTAGAACATTTTATTTCTCTTTGTCATGAATAGGTGGATGAAAACAACTTCTTAAGCCATAAACAAGTAGATTTGAAATCGTGTTAAACCAATACAGATAGTGGTGCTGAATTTTTCTCTAATTCTTTGCAATGACAAACTATTTTGCGACTGTCTTCCCCCATTTCTGTCTGTCCTGCAGACTTGAATCCCAAATGACTGCCGACATCCAAACCATCTTACAGTTGCTGCAGAAACAAACCACTGTGGTCCCCCCAGCCTACAGTATGGTAACTGCAGGAGGGGAGTATCAGAGGCCCGTTATCCACCTGATGAGAACCAGCCACCCAGGAGCATCCATCAAGACAGATCAAAGCTTCAGTCCTTCCTCACAAGTGAGTATAGAGAGTGTGCAACCAAGAGCATCTCTCAAAGCGTGTTCCCAAACCACCTGAATCAGAATCACCTGGGTTGGGAAAAATGCAGATTCCCACTCTACTTAAAATGAATTTTTGAGGATGGGGCCTATAATTTGCATTTTACACAAATACCCTTTGATTCGTATTCTCATGTAAAGTTTGAGAACAATGGATCTTGAAGAACAATCTTGAAACATTAACATGTTTTATAAGAAAAAGGATTTTTCAAGAATCAATTCTCTCTTAAGTTTATATATCAGACAACTTTGAAAGCTAACACATAGCCCTGGGTCCAAAAAGTTCTTCAGAGAGGCACTCCTGCTCAGGGTCTCAGGAAGGAAGGGGAGGAGAAATAGCACCTGGCCACAGAAAACCTGATGTGCAAATGCAGTCAGATTAGTAATCTTATCTGTTCCCCACCCCTCACCAGAGATCTCTAAACTTTTTTCACCTGAGGATGGTAAGAGAAGGAATAATAGTGTCCTTTTTCTTGCCTCTGAAGCCCCTTAAGTGGGCCCTTTTGAATTATGTAAATATGAAAGGTCTAACACCCTTGAAATTCTATTTTAGAAATCATTCTTAATTATTTAAACATTATGGTCAAATTGAACCTAAGAATGATGATTTAAGTAAGAATTTACGTAACAATCTTATAAAACTTTTTAGAAGTTTGGGAATTTAGTGTAAAATATTCTGGAAACTAGAACATTAGTAACAGGAAGAAAGGTGAAGAAGAACAATAATGCAATCTTTCTAAAATACAAAGTAGACATTTATCTCTAGTTTTGAATAACTGGGAAACATGCAAAACCATATTTTGGTCCTTTCTTTTTCAATGTATTTAAATAACATTTTTTTTACTAGAGACAGGTGATTTTCCTTCCTTTCTTTTCTCTCCTCCTTATACTTCCTAGTCACCAAATGAGCATCATTTCCTATCAAGTTTTTTCTTGAATTTTGAATTATAATTCGTCTGAAAATCTGTGTGAAATAATAATTATATATATATATATATACATATATGTATATGTATGTGTATATATATATTTATATATATGATCTGACTTCAGAATGAAACTAAAGTTCTCGGAATGATTGTTCAGGATTATCTAAACAGATAACCAAACTCCAATGTCTGATCCGTCTTTGGGAAGGCGAGGTTGGATAATACCACTAATCAAATATAGGTTTATGGGGAAAGAATAACTATTTATTTAGGTTTCATGAGTGTAATTTTAGAAATATGTAAAAATGAAATATAAAACATGTTTTCTTTCTATCAGTGTCCAGAATTTCTAGACCTTGAAAAATCTAAACTTAAATCCAAAGAATCACTCTCAAGTGGCGTGCATCTGAACACAGCTTCAGAAGACAACTTGACTTCACTTTTAAAACAAGACAGTGATCTCTCTTTAGAGCTTCACTCACTGCAAAGAAAATCTTCCCTTCATCCAATTAGGCATCCTTCTTTGACAGACTCATCCCCAAGCACTGTAGGAATCTTGGGTCTGCACAGGCATGTTTCTGATCCTGGTCTTCCAGGAAAATAATCATTTTGTACTATTTACTCCATGTACAATGTAAGTGCTTTTAATGGCTGTTTTCCTTTTTCTATTTAAATCCTCTCTACTTGACTCAGGGGCTCAAAGGTACCATTATATGCAAAAGTACTGTATATTTTCCTAAATTGAAGCTTGTATGGTAAAACTGAGCAGTTAAGATGTAAATATACATATGAACTTCTTTGTTCCAGATGTTAAAACTGCCAGCATCTCAAGGCACCTTATTATTTTTTTTAAATCATGTGCATGTTAGGAAACTCCAATTTCTCTTGCATGGAGACTCCTATTTACTGCTTTGATTAAATTAGTACTTTGCTATGAAAATGACTCCAAGCAAATAAGAAACCAAGGAATTTGTTCATGGATGCAACTCAGATGATCTTCAACTCAAGGAAGGTCAAGGGTGAGAAAGGGAACTTAGTCACTTTTAAGAACAGATACCCTTGTGTACTGGGGTGTTTATAGTTCATTACATTCATTCCACCACACTGAAAAGAAAAATGCAGTTTTAGAGCTATAAGTGTCCTACACTTTAAGAAGATATCTTCAAATACTGTACATGACAATAGGCAAGCATTAATGAAGACAAAAGGGTCTTTCTATTTACAAGTCTGTCACTCACTGCATCCACAAACTACCTAAAATCTTTACCGCTGGAATACTTTCCTACAATAATTAGAAACAAGTGTCTCTAAAAGAAAATTTTTTTTGCTTGAGGGGGAGTGCGGTGGAGTGGATGAAGAACTGCTAAGGTGTAACTGACACAAACAGTTACCCACAGCTTTCTTCCAACTCATGTTTTAATATATTTTTATTTATTTATTTTTGACAGAGAGAGAAAGAGAGAGAGAGAGAGAGAGAGAGAGAGAGAGAGATACAGAGACAGAGAGAGAACTGAACTGGGGGAGCTCCCAGGTCAGCATATGGTTCCACACAGGCCGGGGCCGGGACTCGATCCTCCATCCTCGGTCCCTGGCGCTGCAAAGCGAGCGCCCAACGCACTGAGCCATCCCGGCTTCCCCAATTTATTTATTTTGACAGAGGAGAGAGAGAGGGAGAGATACAGAGACAGAGAGAGAACTGAACTAGGGGAGCTCCCAGTTCAGCATATGGTTCCGCACGGGCTGGGGCCGGGACTCGATCCTCCATCCTCGGTCCCTGGCGCTGCAAAGCGAGCGAGCGCCCAACGCACTGAGCCATCCCGGCTTCCCCCCAACTCATGTTTTAGGTAAACTTTGAATTTGATCAAAAGAGTTGATGCACATAATTTTATTTTTTTTAAATGTGCAATTCTAGTGTATTTGCATGGCAAAACTAACTTCCATTAAGCATTAATATATGTTGTTCTATGGTTTTCTAACCCAGCTGTGGAAATACAGCGTGTATTTACCTGCCTATAAAGGAAATGTGCACACCAGCAGTAAATATTCAGTTTAATTTGGTTATTCAAGCACCTTTGCTAATCAAAAATTAAATAAAATTATTATATATAGATTGACCTGAATATATATTGACCCCAGAATATAGGAACATACAATGGAATATGTTTTAATATTTTCAACTCTTTGAGTTCCTTTTGGGGTGGGAGGCATACATTGCTCATAAAATCAAGGCACAGAAAAAATTGCAAGTTCATTTAAGATTCTGATTAATCAAGTTCTTTTTATTTTATTTTTTGATTAGCTTAAGTACAATTTTAAACTTATTATGGACTGAACCATTATATCCTTTCTTTCCGAACAAAATTTTGAAATTTGTTGAAGGTTTCTTAGTCCTTTGCTAATTCTTACACTCATATATATTTTTAAAGAAATAGTATATGTTTGCACATTTTTGAATAGATTATATTTTAGTCTCTCCAGCATAGAAATACAATCTATCGATTTACTTTTACCTTTGACACTAATATATTAGTTTTAAATACAAACAATTTATTTAAATTTATAAAAATTGTTGCACTATTTAAAATATGGTTAAGGTGACCTTAAATTGCTCCTTAAAAAAATACTCCTTATATACTTTTAAATGGTCACATAAATTAATAATCTGTGTTGGAGACACTCTGTAGTCATGGACATGTTAATCCCTGCTTAATTTTTGAAAACAATGACAAATGGCAAAATGTCCAGTTAATTAAAAGTATAATAATTTTAACCAGTTTCCCAAACCATTTGGTGCTATGCAGATAGACATTTAGGGACTGATGCTTTAATTTCCTCATTCAACTAACATTTGTGGGTGTCTAGCAGGGGAGAGAGAAATGGCTAATTCTGATTCAGAGAACAATGTAGGGATTTTATTTCCATATTTAGGCACATTTTTGCATCTGCAACAAATTTCATAAGGATTTCTTGCCTAAATTCCAGGGAAACTCAGAATAAATTCACCAGAGGCTGTTCATTTGTAGAGAGAGAGAATTTGGCAGGTGAGGAATTTAGAACTGATTGTTTGATTAGTGAAGGCATCAGCTGCAACATTTGGTATAATATGCATAAAATTCAGCCTTCCACGTAAAGTCAATATACTTTATAACTAAGCATGAAGGAATGAGAAGATAGAGAACAGTGTGGAACATCCGGCTTGTTTAAATTTTAACATTTTTTTTTCTTCTTGATATAAATTGCTTGATATTAATATCTAAGTCTCAGAGTTGGACAGGATTAGAAAGGTTCCTTCCTTCAGGGTATCAGCTGTCAAAGAGCCTGAGCAATATGAAGATGGTATTACTCAGGCATAAACATCAAATGAATCGAAGGTTCAAATGACTTAAAGAGGAACAAAGCAATGATCTTAATTTACAAAATTCATCCCTTGTCCCAGCCAAAGACCTGATGTCTGAAATCACAGTCACTTTCTCTATGGGCTGTTATAGAAACAGTCTGCATCCTTTCTCTCCCATCTTGAGAGCCTAAAGGAGGTTTAATTGCTTCAGCCAATAACAGCAGCAGTATAGTAACTGCTCTACTTCTAACAGGTCACTGGAAGTATTAACATAACACCTTTTGCTTTCCACCTAAAATATTGTTACCTGGTCCCCAGGCCTAAATTAAATGTCATCTAAAAATCTAATGTTTATTTGAGGTAGATATTTTCCTGCTGTTATTAATTGCTGGGCAGAAAGATAAAATTCAGACTTATAATTTTACCCTGTAGGGGAGTCCCACTCTCTAATTAGTGGGAAGACCAGGAATGAAATATGCAGAAGCAATGTTCTTCCAGGGTTTTAAAATTATTATAATAATCACTCATTTAAAAAATATAGGAAGGTAAGGACAGTTTTCAAGTTACCCTTCTAATGGGTTGGTTATCGCAGCTAACTCTTCCAACTCTTCTACTCAGAGGATAGGGAAACTAAATCAGGGCCTACAGGTATTTGGTGTCAGGTTTAGTATATATGTATAAAGGTTGCTTACAGGATCCTTTTGGAGACTTATCTCTTGCAACAGTTCCAAAAGAACAATGCCCTTATCCAAATGCTATTTTAAAACTTCATCATATATTATGTAAAAAGTTATCACATAAGATATCTAAAATAATAACTACTAACAGTAGCTTTCCAGTGAACACTTCCATGATTAGAAAAAGAATTTTGGTAGATCTAGTTGCTAAAAATGAATTGCAACATTGATTGATTTATACTATAACATATTCTTTAAATTGCTTGCTTACCTACAGTTAAAACCCAAAGTCGATCAATATATTTAAGTAAATTTCTTATTTCAAATCAAAACTTGTTATAAGTTACTAAAACAATTCAAGTGTTATTAGGTTTCTAATCATATTTTTGCAGTAAAGAAATGTGTAGTATGTGAGTTCAAAGATGCACTCGGAAGACAAGATGCTAATAGCTAAGTGTGGTCCTCGAATTAGCAGTACTAGTGCCAACAACCTGGGACCTTGTTAGAAAAGCATCTTTTTGCCCACCCCGCACCCCCTACCCAGATCTTCTAAATCAAAACTCTATGTGGGGGACCCGGTAGTCATGTTTTAACAAGCCTCCCTTACCCCAAGATCCTGAAGCACAGGAAAACTTTGGAGAATCAACGATGACAGCAAGCGCCCTTCAGTCAGACTAACTTGGGGCTCAGCATGAGTTTATTCATTAATTGCTGTGTGAGCCTGCGCAAGTTAATTAACCTCCCTGAGTTTTTTTTTTCCTGAATCTGTAATAGCACCTGCCTTGAAGCTTGAGGAGGAAATGAGATACCACAAAATAAAGTGCCTGGCACATAGTAGGTCCTCCAAAAGTGCTACATTCTTTTATTCCCATCCAGAAACTGACATTAAAAACAAAGAGAAATATAAATTTTACAATTTAGTTTTTGCAAAATTTGCTATCTCCAATAAAACAGCTGTTACCAAGACTACTATTTTTTATTCAGAAAAACACAAATATAGCTATTGTTATACTTCTTAATTGTATTTTGCACTTTTAAGTTGATAGTTTTAAAGTAAATATGATTTACAATAATACTGAGAGTATTAATATCTTATTGTTATAAAAACATCCTCTTTGAATCAATGTTAAATGCCCAGTACGCAAAGGTGACCTGTCAAATTCAGTACTGCCAGAATGTATTCTGTACAGGATGGCTCACCGTGGAACGATCTCTTTAGATCCATGATGTAGTTCCCAAATGGGTATTTGAAAATACATTTTCATAGTACAGTTTTGAAAAAAGACACTTTCCATTTTTTCCAGAAAATAGGATTTTACTGGTGTAATTGTTCTTCCTCATTGCACAGCTGTATCATGCAAACTTAGATTGCCTCTGCTCTTATGTGCAGTAGTGGAATGGCAAGACTCAATATGAGAAATCGCAATTCAAATCCGCCCTTCTCCACTCACTGTTATGACAAATCCTCAGTGAGTCCCAGTATCCAAAACTACAAAAAAAGAGATAAGATTTTAAATATCTTAAAGAGTTGTATTGAAGAGCCTCTGAAATATATATGTGGAAGTGCTTTGTAAATCATAAAGCACCACATATGTGATATCATGTGGCTGTGCATCACTGTAAATCGTGGGATTATGGTGGAAGTGCAGTAACACAACATAGGTCTAAAACCTTTCCACTGCTCTTTATACTCTGACAAAAATCTATAAAGAGATCCTCACACAACTCTCAAAGATCCATTTGCTCACAGCAAAACACCAGTGTTAGGGACATTTCCTTTGCTACATCCCAATATTTGTCAAACATTGCCTTTGTCCAACATCCATGTCAGACACTTACTTGCACTGCAATTGTTTGCTAGGTAAGAAATCACTTCTCAACTGTTCCTAATCAAAGCTGTTTTCTTGTGATTCTACTTAATTTATAATGAAATGATGTTAATATTTTAAAAACAAAAAGGATTGTGTTTTCAAATGCTTTATAAAATATTAGGTATCGTAACTGATCTGTGCCCAAGATTAGAATAATTCAGTACATGTTCTGTGGTACAAGCACACTTTACTTGAAGAATATGCAACCTAGAAAAGTCACAGGAAGGCACAAATTATTAACTAACTGCAGGAAAAGAAATTATCACAAGGCTTATTTATATAAGCTATTAAGTGGAGGTTGAGAGAGATGATTAAGAAAAAGTTATTTACAACTAACTATTATTATGAACAGAAGAATAAAACATCTACAGAAATGCAATGTTAAGAACATAGAACCATACAAGCAATTGACTAATTTTATCGTTCTACCATTCATAATCAAACTTTTAAATGAGAATAGCAACCATTATTACAGAAGTAATCCCAATATCTTATTACATAAAGTGGCAATATTAACATGGTTATTCTTGAACAGCTAATGTCACAACTTAGATAAATTCCTAAATTGAAGTCATCATTGACATCTGTGACTTCTGTTAATTTATATTTTGATACACATGAAATAATTTGGTACACCTAATTTTAATGCAGTATTTGTTTAATCCATATTCTTTGTACTTCCTCTGTATTGTTTTAAATTGAAAGTAATCACAACTGTTAGCATTTAAACTATATATATTTTTTCATGCTCACATTATATTGTTTGACTGCATAAGAAAATTCCATACTATTCCATCATCCTTATTTTATTTAGGAGTAAAAGGCAAGAATCAGTAATTCTGTAATTCCTCACCAGAATGCCCCTATAATTACAATAGCTTTGAAATGACAAGGTGCCTTTTTTCCAAATACTAAAGAAATAAGATAAAAATGTTGAGGGATCCTTAAGGTTTTTTGTTTGTTTGTTCATTTTGTTTTGTTTTATCTCCTGTGCACCTACTGATTTTAAGTAAAGGCACATTACCTTTCTAGCTGAAACATGCATTCTATAATTTTGATAGTAAAATGTGTAACAGAATGTTTGCCAGTTAAAGAATAGATTTCAAAAAACAATTAGTAGTCACTTGAAAATATCAGTCATCTGATATAGATAAAGCTCACTCACATTGGTTACGTAGCAAGTACCTTGGAATGCTTTAACTGTAATGAAACAATTTACCAAAACACACACTATTTCCTAGTCTTTATGCACATAATGTAGCATGAAATAATGATGCTTTTGAAATACTCTGTGCAGATATATTTATTTTTTAGCAAATATTTTCTTCAAAGATTGGTATGTGGTATTGACAGTGTAATCTACTTGCACAACTAGTTTTGCAATAAATAACCTTCTACAAATAACTGTAAATAAGGAAAATGTAAATTTCATGTACAAATGATTGCAAATTTTTGGTAGCCAAATGTGTACAAGTTGTATTGAAAATATAGCATATATACATAATTTAAGAATGAAACATATAATTTCTCATCTATTTATACATGAAAATTCAAAAATTTGTAAAAGAAATTATTTTGGGAAAAAAGAACGTAAATCTCAATAGCTAGTTAGGATACTTTTATTAGAGAAGCCAACTATTTCCAGCATTTTACTAGGTACAGTACTAGATACAGGCATGGTGGTGCTGATGTATTTCATGCAATCACACAATTTTAACAGTGCTACTACAGATTTACTGGGTTCCACTAGGACACTAGTAACATAGACTGAGTGGTAAAGTCTGAAGCCAAATATTTAAAGAAAAAAAAAGGCATTTTACTTTTATTGCCTATCAAGAACAAAATACTAATTTATTAAAATATTTATTGTTTGATTAACACTTTTGCTAGCTAAACAGACTTTAACTTACATGTAAAACAAAATTATTATGTATGCTTGATTCATTTTTTTTTCAAGAAAATATTCAGATGACATTTTCATTGGCCTAAGTTTCATATATTCTTAATTTCCCCCCTAGGATAATTAATCTATTAAGAAATTAAACTATCTTCAAAAAAACTTTTAAATTAAATTTGTTGGTCATGATATGGACATTTTCTAAGTTAAGGACTGTTTAGTCTGTTTAGTGATTTTGATTCCTCACCATTCATTTTTAAGGTTTAAAAAATCAAGAGAACATTTCCCTCTTTGAGAAATGAAAACTAAACCAAATACAGATTAACAGAAAGCATTGTATTGGTATCTGTGAAGCTGATTAGAAAATGAGAATCAAAGTAGGAGAAAGCTTAATATTTAAAAACTTGAAATCTCTTATAATTAAGTTTGAGGGTACTGCATTTAAATAGCTTTGGGAAATGAAATATGCATCCAAAAGTTCAGTTAATCCTATAATCATTTATATATAGCCTATAATTTTCAAAAGAATATGTATCTTTAATATGTTTATGGAACATTCATACTAGCATTGTCCTGATTATCCTTTGAAATTTCAGTAATCATAGCAAAATAAAATGTGATTAAATACAGGTAACTGAAATGCAAATGACCATATGCACATCTCTATAAAGTACACATTTATATTTTTATGCTTAAGAAAAAAGGTTGGACTCCCCCATGCCCCCCACACACGAGTACAGTGTTATCAGAAGGTACTAATTACTGACATAAATATTAACTGAAAACCTAGCCCAAGTCTTCTCACTCCCTTTAAGCTTTTCAGAGTGCCACCCTCTTTGATATTCATCATAAAGCAGAAGAGGTGCACCTTAAAACAGTAAGTAGCACATAGGAAAGGACTCTCCTTATCTCCTAACTCTATGGCATGTCATAGTTATGTAGACGTGGTGGCAACATCTATGTACTATCTATTCAGATATACAGAAGGACACCTGAGTTTTGAATGCTTTCAAAGTAATACACAAAGCTGCATATGACCAAGCTACTTGGGTAAAAGTAATATTAATATGACTCTGCTTTATGCCCCAGTTAAGATGTTTTTTTGTTTGTTCGTTTTTTAACAAGTAGAAAAAGACATGGTAAGAAACAAAAGCAGATTTCCCAGTATTCAAGTTAAGAGCTGATTGTGAATCAGACATTTTTTCATAAAGTTACCAGTGTTATGCTAGAAAGTAGTTTTGTGCTAAGTATTCTAAATTAAAGGACAATTTTAATATACATACATATGTGATTCTATGGCCTTATTCTAGACCACAAATTATCTGAACAGTATTCATTTAAAATCCTTTCTGCATTCATCACTGTAATAACAGAAGTTCAAAAGTTTATTTTTTTTTTGCATCATCTAGTATGATGGTCTAGCCACACTCTGAAATGGTAGCATTATACCTTTATTTCAAAGTGCTTACTTTACTACGTAAATGACTGAATTAAGACCACCCAAATTGTGATCTTTTAATAGAAGTTCCAAAATTATAAAACATACATGGTTGCATTATAAAGTTTAAAATAAATATATGCTAACCTGAAAGAAATCTTGGATTTTATTTACTAAATTTACCAGATTTTCACAAAATGTATTCTGAATAATTTCTCAGAAAACTGCGACAAATAGTAGAAAACATATCTATGAGGCTGTCAAACACAAAAAGACAAAGAAAAGCACATTTCTGACAACCAGTATTTATTTTGTTTGTCCAGTTTAGTAATGTCATAAGATTACAAGTGAACTTGATTTGTATATTTTAAAGAAATAATCACAAACTGATGTTTTTAATTGCAGATTTAACATTAATTTCTTTCAGGGTAAATGCCCTTTTGGAAATAAACATATCACTTGCCATTTTTATTACTTTGTTTCTGAATGGATACTTAAATTGATCAAATGAGCACAGTCCTTCAGATTATATTTAAAGTGGACCAAATTAAGATACTAATATCATTGATTTTCCCTTGATGTAATTTAAAATGTGTAAACAGGCACTCAAAATAGAAGTGCAATACATGACATTTAATTATTTGGCATTTTTTTAGGCATAGGTGAATTATTTGACTGAAGCATCTCATAATATGTATGTAACAGATTTTGTTATGATACAAAACTTTACAGCAAGCTATCTGAATGTTTATTAAATTCTCAAAATGACATGGAAATGTTTACTGTATAAATAAAAGCACTGAGACATTAAGAGTGTACATTATTCAATAATTTACATCATAAGAAAACTGAGCATAAATTAACCAGGATGAACAACCCTACTATATCAATATTTCAGTCATGTTCCTCATAAATTATTTAATTTTTACTTTAAGGATATATATCTGTTTTTATTACCTTAAACATCAAAAAAAAGTGAATTTGTATTTAAGCATAAAAACCCCAGTAAAACATTCTCTGTGCCTAATGTTTTATATATGATTATTTAATGTGAAGTACAAAAGTTGTATTTTAATCCATAAAGTTGGATTAGTTGGAACATTATTTTTGCTAGAGAAAGGGGTTCTGTATCCAAAAAAGTCTGGAAAAAAACTGGGTCAGATACAATCAACAGGATTTTATGTACCTTGGACTTAAGCTCCAAGGAAATAAGAATTTCCCAATGATGTCTGACCATGGAAACTCATTCTCACAGATCTCCTGAGTACGATCATGTCACAGGAACACCTTTGGAAAACAGTGAGTTAAAGGACTATGTAGAGTTCTAATACAACGTGTCATTTGCCAGAAACTTACATGAATACCATATGACATTTTTTAAGTTTAACTTCAACTATGAGCTTCCAAGTAAAATCTTATGAGGCACTGATGGACCTCAAATAGTAACTCAACCACCTGTAAGCTGGATGTTAAAATTCCAGGCTGCTGAATCATGTTATCACCCTTATTCAGTGTGAATGATATACAGTGTGTTCACATTAGCTTTTTCATACAAGATTTAGAATTCTGTACTTTTTTATGGCTCAGTTAACATTCTCTCACATTATCAAACACATACTCAAAAAATAAAAAAATTAACAACTAGAAAACAAAATTATAAAGATTATTTATTCACGTATTTTTATAAAGCTAACCAAATGAATTTGACAGCTAATTATATAAAATTATCAATATTAAATGACTGTAATTATTTCCAAGATTTTTAGAAGTGAAAGGACATTTAAAATTCTCTAAGTTTATAAAACTTCTTATTCCAGGTATTGGCCATTCATCCTCCATTTTTAAGAAACAGTTTTATAAAATTATATATTAATTTGGTCACCAGTCATACTAAAATTACATCAATTTGTACAGTAGTGTCCCCACATCCATAGTTTCCATCGCCTGAGGGCAACTATGGTCAGAAAATATTAAATGGAAAACTCAAGAAACAAACAATTCCTAAGTTTTAAATTGCATGCTGTTCTTAGTATGATGAAATATTGAACCTTCCCATGCCCTCCCTCCCAGGATGAAAATCATCCCTTTGTCTAGCAGACCCATGCTGTATGTGCAGTACAGTAAGATGTATTGAGAGACCACATTCATATAACTTTTATTACAGAATATTATTATAATGTTTGCTTTTATTATTACTGTTAATCCTTACTATGCCTAAATTATAAATTAAACTTTATCATAGGTATGTGTGTATAGGAAAAAAACATAGTATATATAGGGTTAGGTACTATCCATGGTTTCAGCCACTGAAAGTCTTGGAACGTATCCTCCCAGATAAGGGGGGAATACGTTATTCACCTTTAAGCTGGAAGAGATATTCAGTTCAGGTGTAAGAAACATGTGGGGTTTATTAAATCTCCATTAACAAAGACTTAAGGTGTTTGCCATAAAGGGAGCTGGATTCATTTTAACAGCGTATCCCAGGACTATAAAATGCTAAGGTCCTGATGACTACTTTGCACCTTCCATGCTCATACCACTCTGAACTTTTGCGGTTCTGCCTACCACACTCTGCAACCCACATGACACAGATACACTCAAAACACTTATTGGTTTGACTAATGCCAAAACCACCATCGATGTTGTCAAGAAAGTCAAATTTATAGATTCTG